>BJKM01000870.1:0-185347 GCA_015082035.1 Chaenogobius annularis
CTTAAAAGGACAAATATTGTGCATAGTTTGTATCGTTATTGGCCTTTAAACGCGCTCATGTGCCTTTAAACGCGCTCATGTGCCTTTACTTTGCCTTCTCGTGATTTGAACAAAACAAAACAAAACGTCACTCTGGTGTTTCCCACGCCAGGTACTGATCTTTCGGCTCCACCTACTGGCTACTCGCGTTACTTTCGAGGTTGCTTCTGTCATTCCCAGTTTTCTTCATAATATTGTGAGTGACATTGTGTTTTCCCAATCATCACTGTATTTGATAAAACTGTCCACATTTCATCTGATTTAGACCGTTTCAAATGAGCTGTAAATATGCCTAAAGCCTTTAAACTAATACTCTCTGTGTCCCCCTTTTGGACCCGCACCCACGGTTTGAGAACCACTGCTGTAAATCCTCTTTCACTTGCACTTAACTGACGTTTTACAGGCAAAAACACACTTGGAGTACATATACATACAACGTTTTTACGACTGAAACGCCTGATTTTGAAACAGCGACATTCGGAGGACGCATTCTAAATCCGTCCGACTTGTTTCTAGCGCTCACAAAACCCTTTGGCACATCATTAATATTCACATGCATGACTTTTTACGCACGTCTTTGAAAACGGCTTTTTTTTTTTTTTTTTGACGGTCGTTTGCAAACAGAGAAAAAACAAAAGCTCCAGTCTATCACAAAAACGTGGCTAAAATAATGTAAAGTCCCTGCAGCGAGGCGAGATTTGAGTGTAGATGTAGAAGAGTAATGTAGGAAAAGGTAAAGGAAAAACTGTTAAAAAGTAATCAAAGGTGTGCAGTTTACCCTTCGTTAGTGTTGTCGCGATACAAACATTTCAAACTTGATTTCGAAGGAAGAAACTCGATTTTCAATACTACGATAAAATAGTGTTACAGTTTTAAAATATCAGTTTTTGCCGTCGAAGCCGTTCCTGGATTTAAAGACGAGTTACGGAGAGGACGAAAAGGGAGCAAGAGACGGTGCGGCGCTGTGGGTGGGGAGGGACGGGCCACTCACTGGGATGTAAGGTGGGCACATGCTGTCCCAGTCTGTCGTCTTTGAGCATGTGCAGTAGTGTCGTTTTACCGGCATTGTCCAGGCCCAGAAATACTAACTTCCCCGACTTCTTATACAGTCCTGAAACAGAGGGAAAGGGAAAGAAAGAAAGAAACTGTTATTTTTCATTATCAGTTATGTGACGAAAAGCACTGATCAAGGTCGTCACTGAACGAATGAATTAATACTTTTGTGCCGACACAGTTAATTTAAAAGATAAAAAACACACATTTAAAAGTTAGCGTTTGTCATCAGTTTAAATTATTAATTTATTCAGTTTTTTTTTTATTGTTTGTTTTTTACATACAAATACAACACAATACAGAACAACACCAATAACTGTCACGTCTTATTGTCTTTACACGATTACAGTCCTAATAACTAAGGGTGGGCGATAATCTTGGGGGGGAGTATGATTGCAATCTATCAAAAATGTGCCAAAACCTGCCTAAATGTGCCTAAATGCCTTTGGCCGGGTTGAAGCATTGCATTAAACATGATCGAAATGTAAGATTAACCACAAAAAGGGCAGAAATATAACATTATTCTCATTATTTTAAAGAATACATGGCAATTATTACTATAGAAATGCTCATTTTGCGGCTTTTAAATAGTTATACTATTATTATTATTATTACTTATTATTATGATTATGATTATGATTATTATTATTGTTATTATAATAATAGATACGATACTACAATAATATTGAAGGTACTTTATGCCACCACAACCCCAACAAACACATACATAAATAATATTGTAAGATAAACTAATAAATAAATACTGTGATAAATGACTTATTTATAGTCACAGAAGTTACTTATTCAACCCAACAGCCCAAATCTTATCACACTGCAAATAAAAACTAAATCTCTACTACACAAAAGGTGGACACATGCTAAATATTGACTTCTGAAATATACTGGTGCCGGTAATATTTATTGAACTAGTTGTCGATTCGGCCTGATTATAGATGATACACTATATTAGTGTCTACAATACAACAATTGTGATATTGTAGAAAAAGATTCAGTTGTATCATCTGGATTCTGTTTTAGAAAAACAAAACGTTTCGACTCTCATCCAAGAGTCATTCTCAATCTGTGAATTAAGTCTGAGAACTCAGGTTGTATCCTACTGTGTAAGCCCTGCCCACAGGGCGGGACCTCCTGATAAAGGGAGTTATTGGTTTCACTAGAAACCACTAATAGCCCTGAGATGGTCCATCTTCATCCTATTGTGCACTGACTTACGCTCCCTCCTCATTGAGTACCTGATTAGTAATATTGTTTATTTTTCTGATAAATCTCCCACCTTTAAAGCGCCCCCTACAGGTCGGACGACTCATAGAACTAAAATGCAGTTAAGATGAATATATTTGGAATTTTGCTAACAATTAGAAACATTTTATTACAGAATAACACATTTTTTTAGGTTCATCATTTCACTTCCTGTTCGTAATTGATGACATCACACTAGGAAATTACCCAGCAAACACTGGGCCAAAACTCATATTTTTATCTGACCAATAAAAATATATGAGAGCGACTTTATTTTGTTGAATTAATGTTTAGAAGGTAAAAAAAAAAAAACTTTGACTGGAATGAGTGTCCCTGCTGTGATGTCACTTCCTGTCATTTTCTACAGGTTTTGTTCACTTTTCTCCACAAATACCTGCTCGATTGGTGTAAAACTATCATTTATATGCACAGCAGGTCTAAATACACCAAATTAAGTCAAAGTTAGAAGATTGTAAAAACCTGGACTCAAGCCTGGCTCTGGGAAACCACTGTTACTTAATAATACTGTTAGTTTAGCGGTTCACATTTCAGCCTTTTGAACTCCTGACCCTTTTGAACAAACATGTTGACGATTCCAGGGTCGTAAACGTCCCACACTGACACACACGACACCGCGGCGCACAAGTGTGGCTCGACCGGAACCTGTTCAGAGACACTGGTCCGACGGGAGGAACAGGACTCGCTGTTCAAACCGTGCTCTGATCTCACACTCGCCCCGGTGACGAGTAACGGCACCGGTATGTGATGACGTCACGGGCCCGGTGACACACACAATAAGCTGGGACTGGCTCAGTATTGGTCTGCGTACATTTCTTTGCAATAGGAGGGACAATTATTATTTTTTTTTTTGTGGTGCGATAAGATTGGAGCTGAACGTGTTGTGACTAATTATAAGTGCTAAAGTTAATTATTGCAGCTCGTGTTTTAAAACAGTTAAATTGCCTGTTCCTGATGTTGTTTTGCTCCAGAATGGAAATGTTTCATGTTTACACTGGCCTTGATATCAGGGTACTGTGTCCTCAGTATAAGTACCTTTTATTATTATTAATTCATATTTGGTTTATTGTTATATTAATAATGTAGTCTTAAGCCTCTCCTCTGAGGCCCCACAAACATACTGTGAGGCACAACAGTGGAAAGCACAACAGTGGAAAGCACAACAGTCCACACTTGTTTTTGTCTGTTAAGCATTAAAAGACTTACATTTCAAACTGAAGCTGTTCCTGAACCTTTGGAGCACAAACAAACATCTGGACTCTTTGTGAACATGAAACTGTCGTTTTGTCATTCTGATGTTTGATTTACTTGTGAAGACGCACTTCAGAGGAACATCAGACTTTCTTTGTCAAATATATGAATGAGTAAAACGATTACAAAAAAAGCTTTGATTATTATTTTATTGCCTCGATGATTCTTTTCATTAACATATTTAATTAAAAACACACGTGAATCTGTGGCGCACGGAACGACTTGTGACTCTCTTGTTTCACACAGAGCTTGTTCCGGTGCAGCAGCTAAAGCACGACAGAGAGAGAGCGGCGCGATTTAAACTCACGAGGGCAACTGCGAAGAGTTTAGCTGTCGGGAGGAGCAGGGAGGAGCAGGGAGGAGCAGGGAGGGGCGCGGAGGGGCGCGGAGGGGCGCGGAGGGGCGCGGAGGGGCGCGGAGGGGCGCGGAGGGGCGCGGAGGGGCGCGAGTGCAAAGGAGTGCAGAGGGGCGCGAGTGCGAAGGGGCTAACAGAAAAGTTTAGATGTTTTTGGGGACACACATGAAATTAAGAATAAAATGTGTTATTTTAAGCAGAAACTCCTTATTCGTCATTTGTCTGTTACTATGAACTAAAACGTTTATTTTGGTTTACGGAATATACAAAAAATATTAACTAATTGAAGACAATAGTGGATTGATTAATCGATTACTAAAATACAAGTCACTCCCACCGCGCTGCACTACACCACGCGTGACTGCACCACCGCGCTGCACTGCACCACCGCGCTGCACTGCACCCACGCGCGCTGCACTGCACTGCACTGCACTACACACACTACACTACACCACCACCGTGCTGCACGCGCCGCCACACTGCACCCACGTGCACTACACTGCACTCACCGTGCTGCACCGCACTACACCACCGCGCTGCACCGCACGCTACACAGCTGCACCCACCGTGCTGCACCGCACTACAGACCGCACGCTACACTGCACCCACCCCGCTACACTGCACCCACCATGCTGCACCACCATGCTGCACCTACCCCGCTGCACCCACCCCCGCTAGCATCACCGCTTGCGTACAGACGCATCTCCGCGCTACATCTGCACCACCGCGCTACACAGCACCGCTGACCCACCGCGCTACACTGCACCCACGCGCGTACATGCACGGCTACCCTGCACCACACGCTGCTACACTGCACCCACCGCGCTACCCTGCACCACCGCTACACTGCACCCACCCGCGCTACCTGCACCCACCGCGCTACACTGCACCCACCATGCTGCCCTACCCCGCTACACTACACGCCACCGCGCTGCACCGCACGCTACACTGCACCCACCTGTGCTGCACCGCACTACACCCAACCGCGCTGCACCGCACGCTACACTGACCCACCGTGCTGCACCGCACTACACCCACCGCGCTGCACCGCACGCTACAACTGCACACTCCCCGCTACACTGCACCCCCGCGCTACACTGCACCCACCATGCTGCACCTACCCGCTGCACCCACCCGCTGCACCCACCCGCGCTCTACACTGCACCCACCGCGCTACAACTGCACCCACCATGCTGCACCTACCCCGCTACACCTACCCCGCTGCACCCACCCCGCTCTACACTGCCCTACCCCGCTGCACCCACCCGCTCTACACTGCACCCCCGCGCTGCACCGCGCTGCACCCACCGCGCTGCACCCACCCGCGCTGCACTGCACCCACCGCGCTGCACTGCACTGCACTACACACACTACACTACACCCACCGTGCTGCAGCCGCGCGCCACACTGCACCCACCGTGCACTACACTGCACTCAACCGTGCTGCACCTACCCCGCTACACTGCACCACCGCGCTGCACCGCACTACACCCACCGCGCTGCACCGCACGCTACACTGCACCCACCGTGCTGACACCGCATACACCGCACCTACAGCACCGCTACACTGCACACCCGACCCACGCACAACCTGCCCCCTATGCGCCACACCCGCTGCACCCACCCGCTGCACCCACCCCGCTCTACACTGCACCCACCCCGCTCTAACACTGCACCCACCGCGCTAACACTGCCACGCCTACCTGCACCCACCGCGCTACCGCGCTACACTGCACCCACCATGCTGCACCTACCCGCTACACTACACCCACCGCGCTACACCGCACGCTACACTGCACACCACCGTGCTGCACCGCACTACACCCACCGCGCTGCACCGCACGCTACACTGCACCCACCGTGCTGCACCGCACTACACCCACCGCGCTGCACCGCACGCTACACTGCACACTCCCCGCTACACTGCACCCACCGCGCTACACTGCACCCACCATGCTGCACCTACCCCGCTGCACCCCCCCGCTGCACCCACCCCGCTCTACACTGCACCCACCGCACCCACCCGCTACACTGCACCCACCATGCTGCACCTACCGCCGCTACACCTACCCCGCTGCACCCACCCCGCTCTACACTGCACCTACCCCGCTGCACCACACCCGCTCTACACTGCACCCACCGCGCTACACACCACCGCGCTGCACCCACCGCCGCCTGCACCCACGCGCGCTGCTGCACCCACCGCGCTGCACTGCACCCACCGCACTTTGAAAATACCAGCTTTTGCACGTTCTAAGGTTCTGTCCATACAATTACATTGTCTTCACATTATAAATCACACGTTAGTTTCAGACAGTTACTCTTAAAATGACCCCTGCTCAATGAGTAGTTCTAATTGCACTTTTAATTGAATCATTTCTTGGACCACTACTTTGTACTTTCACTTGAGTACTAATATTTTGAAGTATGTTTACACCACCTCTGGTCCTTTTAGGGGGCTGTAGTCTTTTACTCACCTAAAAACTGTAGTACACTATTGAAACCGCTATAAATCCAGTCGAAGATGAAGGACATATCCGGAGCTGGTGAGTCCTGCAGGAAACAGACACAGAGTTACAAACCCACGTCGTCAACAACAACCAGGGTAAAGGTCAAACTCTAGAACAGGCTGAAGGGTGTGCCACCTGCTCGTCTCCAGGGGGATCTTATTGCTTTGCCTAGAAGGTTCCACAGTACTCTTTAAATTTTTTTTATAATAATAATAATAATAATAATAATAATAATAATAATAATAATAATAATAATAATAATAATAATAATACAACTAGAGAAAAAAAATAAATGTTGCCCATCTTCTTTTTTTAAATAAGAATAATTAAAATAATTTTAATAATATTAATATAATAATAATAATAATAGAGAAAAATGAAAAGTTGCCCATCTTCTTTTTTAGATAATAATTGATAGAATAATAATAGTACTAATAGTACTAATAATAATATTATTAATAATAATAATGACAACCGTTTTGATCTCACGTCATACATACACTGATAACGGGGCTAAATGTTCTCCATTTGCACCTCTGGCCCACATGACGTAACCGCGACGTAACAGCGGCCAAAGAGCAGTGAGCCAAAGAGCGCTCACGTCCACACTGTGGCCCGAGCCGTGGCCCGAGCCGTGGCAAAGTGGTTTGCCCTCGCAGGTCAAATCCCAGACTGTGTGTGGGGGGATTTTGTGCGCGTTCTTAGGGTCTGCAGCTGACGTCACCCAAACATAACAAATGATTCCTTAAACAAACCTAAATCATACCTGAAGTATTACGTTACTTTCTGCACTTTCACATCATAATATATCAAGTTATCATCAGTGGAAATGTGGCGGTTCAGTCCAGACCCCGGTGGAAGCTCGAACCCGGCGTTTCCCGTAGAACTATATGGCGGTACAAGCGATTTGAACGTCTTATTGCATGGATTTGATTCAATGACGTTTGAGGCGGTACAATTGTATACAAACGCACATTTTTCTCATTCTAGTTTATTGCACAGCTTGTTTTCTTGGTGGAAAAAAATAGCGTATGGAGTGACACCGTAGTCTCCTGTAGTCAAGGGGAAACGGAGCGCTTGGGACCCCTCAAACGGCTTGGCCCGCTTTACCTTACTCTTACTAAAAACTTGCTGCGAAACCTTCAAAGTAAAGTGTATTCGCTTTTTGTGCAATCCTTGAACGTCCACCAAGAGATTTACAGACATTCAAAAGTGGCATTGAAGGATGGATCCAAATGTCCCAACAGATCAATAAAACACAGAGAAACACAAACGAGGAGCTAAATTAAATTAAAATGGCCTGTTTAAGTCACGAAATAGTGTTGTCAAAAGTTTACACATAAAACCAGGAAAGACCTGTGAATTTCAAGCACCACCACATATTACTACAACCAAATTGAACTGAAACCGGGATTAAACAACTGAATCTGGTCTACTCACAGGACTGAACTTGGACTATACCAGGTCTAAACTCGGACTAAACCAGGACTAAAAAACACAACTGAATCTGGTCTACTCACAGGACTGAACTTGGACTATACCAGGTCTAAACTCGGACTAAACCAGGATTAAAAAAACAACTGAATCTGGTCTACTCACAGGACTGAACTTGGACTATACCAGGTCTAAACTCGGACTAAACCAGGATTAAAAAAAACAACTGATTCTGGTCTACTCACAGGACTGAACTTGGACTATACCAGGTCTAAACTCGGACTAAACCAGGATTAAAAAAAACAACTGATTCTGGTCTACTCACAGGACTGAACTTGGACTATACCAGGTCTAAACTCGGACTAAACCAGGATTAAAAAAAACAACTGAATCAGGTCTAATCACAGGACTGAATTTGGACTAAACCAGGTCTAAACTCGGTTATTTTCACGATTATTGTGAGAAAAACATCACGATTTAACGATTATTCCCGATTATCGAGACTGTGGCCGAACGACAGTGAAATCTTACATTTTCTGTCATTCTCGTTGGTCTGGCACGGCGTTACTGTTCCTCAGGTTTGTCACCGGCGTTACCAGATTAAACAAACAGTTAAACGTGACAAAAACAGACCGAGAAAATAAAGTTCTTTACATTTAGGTCTATTTTTTGGGGCTGTTTATGGAACAAAAACACGTGTGAAATTGCCCCGATTATTCTTTTTTGATCCTTACGATGATATTATGGCCTGAATAATCACTATTACCTTGACATCCCTAGTCCCCTGCTTGTATCCATGGAAACGAATAAGTTCAACGAAGAAAATCACAGGCCAAGCCATAACATCTCCATGGAGACGAGCAGGTGGCCGGGCACATTTTACACCAAAACATACACAGATGGAAATATTCATACGATACAAATGTAGAATTAAAATGACAAAGAGTCGTTGCCATTTGGTTTCAGTTAAAGTGTGAAGCGCGAGTCTTTTTATATCTCACTTTTTTTCTTTTTTTTAATTGTCCTGATAACAATATTGAACAGAAATGTGTTAGAACATGCCTTTAAACGTCTTATACATGTTTAATTATCAGACAAAAGGAATCACAAAAGTGTGATTAGTTTCAAGTTCACTACGTATATTTCTGTATTTTTTTGAACTATAAACGATAAACTCAATATTCACATCTTGCACGTCTTCAAAACAACATTCATAATATTATCTACATTATTTCCACACATTGCCCACCTCCAAAGTCACTTTTCATGTTACAGCCTTATTACTTTTTTTATTTCATGTTTTTTTCCATTTTTAAAGATATATAAAAACAAGAAACAGAACCAGAGAGACCAAAATAATAATAATAATAATAATAATAATAAATAATAAATAATAAAGACAAAAAATGACAAATAAAATGAAGGCTCATTAACTAAGGTCAAGCCCCATTTAGTCCAAAGTTCATCAAATTTGTCCATTTCCAAATTTAATCAGAATGTAATTTCTTCCATTTGTCTGATGTTTATTACAATGTTGGTTTGTGTCATCCGCTCCCTTCTAAGGACCTTTTCCCAACATGGATTCAATGGATTACTCGCCTCAAAATCCTTCAAACAAAACCTCCGTAACTCGAAAGAAGGTCTGAGTTCTTTGCTAATGTACAGTATACATGTCCATTATTTATTTACCGTTATTTAACCAGGTAAAACCAAAGCACCTTTTCCCTCGCTCAACCCGGGACGTGTGCCTCGGGCGTTTTATGGCGTTCATCCCCTTTGGCCTACTGTACAACGGCACTGAATATGTAAAGCCTTGAACCAGTCGCAGCACGCTCCTGGTACAGCGTTTGCCCGAGAGCGCTAGTCAACAGTTTAACCCGACTCCAGACAGATTTAACCCCCCCAAAAAAGGAAAAAAAACAGAAACCGCCGCTCGTGGCCTGGAAAGGTTTATTCTTTTTGGGGAAACAATTCTGGACAAAAAAAACGAATTGCAATTTTTCTGACCAGCATTGCGAAATAGATTTGCTATTATTATGATTATTATTTTTTTCACATTTTACCCCGGCGTCCTTTTGTCGAATCTGCTGCCCACGTCCAAACAGAAAGTACGAAATAATTAACTTTACCGAAACTGACAAATGAAGGAAAACTAGGCAAAATTTGTGGCTAAATTATAAAGATTATGAGTGGATGCATCCGTCATATGCATTTCAAGTAATGGTTTTACTCGTTTTTTTGTCCCATGAACCAGTTCGATCTTAATTTAGTCCTGATCTAGTCTTAGTTTGGTACTTACATCTTTTTTACATCAGTTTAATCCTAATTTTTGTCCTAGCATGTGTAGAAAAGCCCAACCAAGGACCGGAGTTGAAAATAAAAACTCTATAAACTCTTTTGTAACTCTGTACGACTGTATTGTCCCTGCCAAAACCAATCAATCAATAAACTAGCTAAAATATTCAGCTGAAAACAGCAATGAAATGAACGCTGGTTTGTAGAAAACGTATCTAATGCGCAGTCGATATCGAACAATACGACTACGCTAAGATTTTAAATAAATTATTCAGAGTAACATTAGCCGAAGTTCAATAGATTTTAGTACAGGTTAATAACAAAGAATTTACAGAAATTACAATAAAATCAACATTATAATTTGTCTCGATTTAAGTCTCAAATGGAGTAACCCAAAAGGCAGTTTGTGTTTTTTTCCCTAAATGATAAACACGATATAATAGCAGGGCTGCACAATATACCGCAATCCAAGCGAAATTTGAGTTGTCGCAAACGACCAAATCACAAAGGCGGCTGCAATTATTTAGATAACAGAATGTCCTCCGCAAAGAACAAAATATCCTGACATTTTTATAGAAACAGACGTGCTGAATCTGTGGTTTGGATCTCGACAAACATGTTCTGAAAAGACCAAAATGCGTGTAATCCTTGTACTCGTTTATCAGCTCAAATTTCGGCCTTTTCTCACACGCGAATGCTCCTGGAGTCGAGTCTGAACAGAATCGTACTTTTTGAAAACACGTAGCGCAAATCTACTACTATTGCACTCGATTAGGTTCCTAGGCGTTTCAGACATTTGACATTTCCATCTGAAGAAGTCTTTCCTTATACTTAGATTAAGAAATTGCTATTTTTAATCAACCAGAGTCATTATTAGATACAATTCAGAGTTTAGATTTGCCGTCGAGGGAACTGAGAAAGTAAAATATCAACTAACGCTCATTTTAGTAGTTGACTAGTCAGTGATTCTTTCTGCATTTTAACCGAACAAAGGTTGAAATGTTGCGACCGAAGGCGTCTAGAGAAATGATTTATTCTGTTGTTGAAGTTTTTGTGCAACCGTCTTTGCCATAACAAGAGATTTGGACATGTTGTAGAGTTTAAAAGCATTATTAAAACACAACAACTTCAACAATTAGTCATAGTAATACTCTAAAACCATGTTGAGACAGAAGAAGAGTAATTTACACTTCTGTTCTGTGAGTTTTAAAACGTGGAAATGGCAAATAAAACCTGTGATGAACATGAAAATATTAGTAAGTACTAGTAGAAGGCAGTGCTTACTTATTGACCAATTTAATTTGATGTAAAGTGTTATTCAGCACAATTTAGCGCGCTTTGCAAAGAATTATTTGTGATGGTCAGTTCATCTTCACCGTGATATCATGAACTCTCAAGAACACTGTCAAAACGCTTTCTTCATGTTAGCCATGTCGCAATCTTAATGTCACGGGTTTCATAAGTTAAATATTGTCACGATGTCAAGGGACGACATAGATTAGCTTAAATGTAGAATCCGGCTGGAGTGACTATGATCGTGGCGCAGTTTTTGGTAAGAATTAGGTGAAGATGGCTAACAGGTTGCTCAGAAGAAGCCTCGGCTACGTGTCATATTCTTCAGCAGCGGCGACGTAGCACCGAGCGGCTAACGTTAGCAAGAGACCAAATATTAGCCGACAAAACCTCCGAAAAGCTCCGGAAAACGACACAACAAGTCGTGTCTGGTGTGTATATCGCATGCTTATTAAGACGTACACAACCAGATTATAAAACAACCGGGCGGCGGGAAATTATATCAGATTTCTTCGTTGTGTTAGCATTAGCAGCCGGGCTAACATGCTAACCGAGATGCCCAATCCGTCACCAAGCCTGTTCTCTCGCTGGTTTTTCAAGCCGTATTCAGTAACTTACCCGTTTTTCAGACGTAGATCGGTGGTGTGAGAGTGCTAGCTCGTATATTCATGTAAAGACAGGCTCCTCGAGTGATGCCAGGTCCCCCTTTCGTGGATTTTTCGTGTTATGTTACAGAGCCACGATACTGCAATGGCTGAAGACCAACAACTCTGCCCCAAAAAAAACTCCAGCCCTGCCGCTTCCTGTTTGTTTCACACTCATCAGTCCGGCTGAGAACGCGTCTGCCGCGAGGGAAACGGACAAACACGAACCAACACTTTTAATGACAATGTCCAGACTGTCTTTTTTCATTTAACCACTAAATTGGCTGCATGTTGTATTGGGAATAGTACAAAAAAACATGTATTATGTATTTCCAATGCAACATGCAACCACCAAACACAACTTGACTTTTTTTTTAACGAGATTTTATCTGTAATAACGAGAAAAGTTTCTCGGATTTTGTTTTGGCTACCCACAAATGCCTCATCACACATGATTGCCTGGCCAACCGAGCACTGGTCAATGATGAACCCTATGCCAGGCCAAGTAACTGCTAAAGGCTTCTTAACTAAACACTTTCATTTTATCAGAATCAGAAGGGGTTTATTGCCATTGTCAATTAATAAAATTCACAAACATAGGAACTTGTCTCGGCCTTAAGGTGCAACATAAAACACAGATCAATAATAAAAACAACATATATGAAATCAAAAGGATGCATTAAGAAACAATTTAAAATGACTATTGTATAAAATTAAAATTAAAATAGGCATTACTATATACACAAGAATCACAGTTAAATTTACAGTTGTAGTGCAGAAAGTGACAGTGCAGTGAGTGATGAAGAGTTGCAGTTAAAGTGGCAGGTGTTTAAAAAGTGTTCAAGAGTGCAACGGCAGAGGGAAAGAAACAAGAAACTTGTGGCGGGAGGTTCTGATCCGGATGGACCGTAGCCTCCTGACTGAGGGGAGTGGTTCAAATAGTTAATAGTAAAATGTTAAAAGTATCTGGATTTGAGCTTCTGAAAATCAATGGTGGTGGTGATCATAATCAGTTGTCTTTATGTTGTGTTTGTGTGTGTTTCCTTTAATGTGCATACAAATACAATAGGAATAAACTGTAACATGAAAGCCTCGGTGTGGGATGAATAATATTTTTTATTTAATCCCTCCAGTAATCTTTTTATAAGCAAAAACAAACATGGTATAATTCATCAGAATCTGATTCATTGTTGTATGTTGCAAATGAATGCCAAAGCAAGTTCCTAGTTTTTCAAACCTGTTTATTGACAATGGCAATAAACCCCTTTCTGATTCTTCTGATTCTCTGGGTATAAGCATGCACCTTATGCACTTTGGCGTACACAAGCTGCATGTGTACCAGTCTGATTTTCTCTACATTTTATAGTTTAATTGTGGCTGACAGAGGCAAAGAATTTACACAATAAATGCATTCTGAATGATAAATTGTATCATCTGAAATGTTTTACATGTTATCCTTACCGTACAAAAATGATCACATTTAAAATAAATGAACATCATGGCTAATATGTCGTGCAATGTGTGTAAAGGTTGTTCTATATACCTAAATTATGCATAAGTATGCAAAAAGACTATTCAGGTTACCCTTTGAATAACAAAGTAAAACATACATGTCCCTAATCAAACGCTCTTCTTGTTCTTGTTTTACATGTTATCCTTACCTATACATTATTATAAGATGTAAATGAAGTGAAACATCAAAGCTTATACGTAGAAAAGTTGTTGTTCAAGCATTATTCAACTACGTAAGCTTTAAATTACAAAATAAAACCAGGGTAATCCTCATCAAACGCTCTTGTTTCTCGTACAGTGTAATTTGTGGAGCACTGGAGGAAATGCCACGTGTACAGACTGCGCATGCCCGGCTGTTTTACGCTGATTCTGGGTGATCCCGACTTCCGCCGCTGGTTCCGGTGAAAGAGGCGAATCTTCTCACTCATCCGAGCCCCCGAACAGGCCCGATAAACCCCCCCCGGACACGGCTCTACGGGCTCCGCGGCCTTTCAGGAGCGGCCATGGCCCAGTGATCCGCTAATTTACCCACTTTTCCACTGTGAACAACACCGCATTGACGGCAAAATATCAGCGCGACCCGGCTACAGTTTTGACGTAGCGGCTAAGTGCTATTAGCATCGGAGGGCTAGCTGAAGACGCGGCTAGCTTTACCTCTTCCACTACATCTTGGGGTTTCTATTTAAAGATGTCAACGGCGGGCTTCAACTCCCAGAACGGGACGGGAGCAGGGCAGCCCTACGCCAACGGTGAGTAGAACACACACATAAAGCCAAGATAACACTAAAAGGATTCATTGGTGAAGCTGTAAACTTAGCTACCATTAGCTGCAACACTTCTTGTATGTCGTTGCTAATTGTGGGCTAACTGGATTTCAATCTCACTTAACGCTGCGAGTTTAACCGGCTGTCAACTGTGGCCGGGTTAACTACAGCTAATCTTTGCGGGAAAGTTATTGACTTAAGTTGTCAGGAACAGTAAAAGGGCAGCAATAGTGTCGATGCTACGCAAATTAAAGCTAAAGTTCACCAATTTGGTAAACCAACAGGTTGAGCGTTCAGTGGATTGAGAGGATAAACATGATCACTTTCAGGTGAGGCCCACAACTCTTGATTTAGCTTTTCTTTGGGCATTTAAACTTCGTAAAGTAAGAATAGTTTCCACTTGTTTACGTTTCTTAACATTTAACCAAATAACAATCTTGTGAGGTTAAAGTTAGTTCATGTTTTCAGTGTTTCTCATAACTTCTGGGGAGATTTTGGTGGCACAAATGAGAATAATTTTACCTCAGAATTTGGAGTATAAATGTAAAATTTTGCTTTTATTTCATCTTCCAGCAATCCTTTTAAAACTTTTTTAAAAGGGGCAACTCAGTGTAATTTTGTGTCGCCAATGTAGTGTGTCACGGTTGTTTTTTGATCAAGGGTTTTCAAAAGCAACTGCCAGTTCTACATTAACGGTGGGCAATATACAGAAGAATTGATAATATCGTGACGGCATCTGTGAAGAAAGGACAATTTTTGTTTCTCAGCATTTCCTGTTAATAGAGAAGGCTGTGGTGGCCCCCCATGGTTTAAAAACGAGCTGAACACAACCTTGGTTAAACTAATGATACTTTGTTTGTAATATCGTATCAAGTGACACCTATACCTTTTTATAAATTGTGGATCGTTTGTTTCACCATAGTCTCTGCTCAGACCTGTGGGGAACGCTGTATTGGGTATATCGTTTACAATTTGAAAGTGCTGCAGAATTAAAAACAAAAATGAAAGAAACTTTATATGTCTAAAAAAAAAGGTAAACCGCTCCCTTGTGGGTATTTTTGCAGTTTATCTCCGTTTGTCTTCCAATTAAACCGAAACTAAAACTTTAAATTAAATGGCAAGTTACAGCATTTCTGTCGGGTCGCTAAATTATCCTCTGATTATTCCAATCCACATATTCAGTCAAAACACAATGGATAAGACTCAAAAACCTGCACCTTTTCAACACAACCGACATGTGAGATTGTTAAACTACACATACTGCACTTTCAGCTCAGGTCTTTTGGCTCCTATTGCGTTCCCATGATATAGTTTATTATTAGAAGTGCGCCCAATCCCTGGGTGTAAATGCGCTGTCACTAGTCTCAATACCTCTGAGTAATCACGGCCTTTCGTGTTGTGCAATAGCTGAAAGGCAGCGCAGCAGCTCTGAGGTCGACCCGTTTACGCCGCACACGTTTTTCGCTCGTTCTTTCATTTCTCCCCTGCACGTGTGGCATTTCGGGTCGGAATCCAGCAGCGCAAGACACAAGAAGCACTTCTCTAAAACACTGACTCTGAAAACGTGATCTCTGCGACAACTACAGCCAAGTCAGAGATGAGGAAACACCCACAAGGGATTGCGTCGTCATGGGATCTCCAGGGTATTTCATAACGTGTCACCGAAGAGAGAACCTAATTAATTGCATAAACAAATGACACGAATAGCATAAACAAAGGAGCGACGTGTCCTTTGGCGGCGGCGCAACGTAAGGTTTTGTTTGTCTGACTTTCAGTGCGTTGTCAGTCTCAACAATGTGCTCAGACTGGCCTTCTACTAAGTTTTTTTATTATACGTCAATAATTCTACAAGCTAATATTTTTCCTCATTTATGACATTATTTTGAACTCTCAAATTTAGATGTTTTTATGCAAGCACAGCCTAAAATGTTTAGTTTTTACTGTTATTGACAAATGAATTAAATAAAACTCTTACCGTTTTAATTCAACATATTTCACAAATAGAACGTGTGTGTGTATATTAAAAAACAACCACAACAAGTCACCTCTGCACTTCTTCTGACCTACATTTCAAAACCTGCACGTTGAACACGGTCGAAGCCTTGCTGTTTGTTGGCACTTTCCTGTGTGGAATTTAACCAATACAATGCAGATGATGATAAACCAATGAGGGTTTTGGCGAATGCTGAAACGACTCGTTCATGTACATTTCAAGCTTTCAGCAATAGACAAACTTGGCCACGTGCCTTCATAATTTGCATATTTCACATAGAAACCAAGCTGCTTCTAGGATTGTGAGCGTCATAAATCTTTCTTCCAGTTCTTTGGCCCCTTTTTAAATTTCTGATCTTTTGACACTTTCTTTGCCCTTAAACACCCAGAAGAAACCCATGGCCACTGAGCAAGGGCCACGTGAATGTCTTATAACTCTAAAAGAATAGGTGCGTTGTCTTGTTTAAGACGGAATTCAGTTTGAGATTGCAATTATGTGATTTTGTCAGCAATTCTCCTTTTACGTTATGTTTTAGCTCTCCTTAAAGCTGGGCCATATGACAGGAAACGAATCATCATATTCACAGTTAAATAAAAAAGTGATGTCATACATTCGTTGCTACTGCCATCTTGAGGACGAAAGCTGCATGTTCACTGTGGGCTTGCCAACAAAAAGTCTCAAAACAAAGGATTCTTTCTCTTCTGTGACGTCCTCAAAGACCGCGTTGGTCCAGAACTGTGTGACTGTGGTCAGGGACTTACAGAGATCACTCCAGACTGAGCTGTTTCAGGTCTTTAGCAGCTAAAGCTAATACTAGTTTACATATTATTGTGTGGCTATGCTAATAAATGTTAGCCTACTTGGAGACAGTTTTACTGAGCCTAATGGAAATGTCCACACAAGTTTGTTGTGTCAAGTTGCCTCTGCTTTTAAGTGTCAGCGACTCGCCTGCAGCAAATGAATAAGGACCAAAACTAGGGATGTCATGATATTGCATAAAGAAACGAAGAAAACCCAAGATTTAAAGATTCATTATTCACAACAAGTGAAATCCTTCATTTTCTTTCATTCTAATACATCACTGTTCCATTAATCTGTCATCAGCTTGTGAAACGCAAAGCTTTATAAACGGCCACATAAAAGAATCACACTACATTCAAGAGTACTTTTTTGGGTCCAGATTGACTATAAATTACATAATTTAACTTCTAAAATAGTCACGATTATTCGTTTTTAGAATATATTGTGACCGGAATAATTCCTATTATCGATTAACCTGATTAATCTTGACATCCCTAACCAAAGCCCAGCAGTCACGTGACAACAAATAAGACGCATGACTGAAACTCACGAATAACACATTTCATATTACGCAGGGATGTATCGCGCCACCTACCTGCACCTTAATGTCTTTACATTTTACTTTACAAGTAAACAATCAAAAATAATTGGCAACTCAACTCAACTAAATAAGTTGAGTCACAGTTTAGCCAAATAAAACAAAATTGTTTGAAAGTTTTAGGCTGTAAAATTTAGGTTTTCACAGATACTGCCAACTGTAAAACCCACACATTTGTCATCTCTGTCCACGTCCCACGTCTTGTATCTTGTTAGTCCCGTGTCTTATCTTTGTTCATTGAAGAGTTTTTTTAATCCCTCTTACTCCTCGGCCTTATCTGGCTCTGTGTGTAAGTGGATTGTGTTGAACCAGTGTCGTGACGTAACCCGCGGGGCCACAGAGTCGCTCGCGGTTTAAAACCATCCTTGCGAATCGGAGCGATGCGGGAAAGAGGCCTTCATGATGTTTCTGTGTATCGCAGTATTTGTTTTTACTTTTCTTATTTAAAGAGTCTGGTTGTTCCAAAACCTGAGGCTGGTCGTGTTGGTAAAGGCTCCAATACGGGATTTTTTTTCCCCATTGAACCGATGCACTGTGCTAAAGGCCTGGATATTGTTTTAAACATGCCTTTAAATGCATTAGTTGAACTTGTTAAATAAATAAAACTATTCATTTTTATTGGTAATCAACTCTCTTTGTAGCATTTTCTTACTACAAACAATAATACTCAACATTCAAAACGACGTCGTCACAATTTCCGATACAATTCCCACCTTTACTGTGCCGCTTGCACCAATCTTATTCACTCAAACTTGTCCAGTTGAGAGAATTCACGCTCCTTTTGCCTTTTTGAGCAAAGTAAAATACATATCCTGGCGCGTTTTTGACGTGGGAACAATGCGCCGTGATAGTGTTTACAAGCTCAAAAATGATGGGCCCCCCTAATGTAACCAGCATTTTTCCTCAAATGTCCTGCTGCGATTCCTGTTGTCTGAAGGCAC
The DNA here is from genome assembly GCA_015082035.1 of Chaenogobius annularis. Classification (NCBI taxonomy): domain Eukaryota; kingdom Metazoa; phylum Chordata; class Actinopteri; order Gobiiformes; family Gobiidae; genus Chaenogobius; species Chaenogobius annularis. The sequence continues at coordinate 18,762 of BJKM01000870.1, forward strand.
CGACCATCATTTAAATCCTTTGTAGCAGATTATTGAACAAAAGGGGTCTTTTCGGCTGCTCTTGTGGGTTTTAGCGATTACATTTACTAGAAAGTTCACCGTGATTTTCAGGCTTGTAGCGTTTAGCTTTGTCTGTTTGCAAAGTTTGTCGTTAAATGCTGTTCTGGATTCGCACGCGGCTCACAGGCCAGAATGTTCCCGCGCTCTTCCATGATTGGATTTAGTTCAAAGTACGAAATAAAATTGCCACAATATCGCTGTCTTCTGCGCTCGGCACTAAACGGCACGAATTTGTATCAAAAACAGTGTTCGAGTTCACTTCAGAGGAAAAGGTCGACGGATGGTTTAGAGAGGAAAGCCGAGCGCAGATTAAGACTTCGAATCGGCGGTGTTTTGCACAGTTTTGGTTTGGTTTTGCCGAGACGACAAGCGCTAAAGGAGACGGCGAACCGAAGCTCTCAGAAAAGTTCCCGGGATTCGTCATCCTGTCGGCGCTGTGAACTGTGGCGGTCCAGAGCCGCTGAATGCACAGCCCGGAAGTTTTCTGCTGTTGACCAAAACATTAAGATACACTTTACTGCATCGTTTTTATTGGACCTTCACATTTGTATTTATTAAATGTGTTTCTAAAGCTCAAAACAAAGTAGAAAAACTATAAAATTGCGATAGTTTTCTTGTTTATATTCTTTTTTATTCCACCAGTCCGTTCACAGTGTAGCTTCTGGACATAATCTGTTTTTTGGACTTTAGAAAATGAATAAGAATGACAGAATATTAGGCTTATTATTGTAAGCAATGACATCGTACCGTGAGGTTTGCGTGTCGTTTACGTTCCTTGTTCAAAGGTGACACGTTGTTGTAAAGCAACGTTTGAGCATTTCCTTTTAAAGTTTGAAGACAGGGAGAGGAAACAAATCCAAACTTTAGCCAATTTTTAATATCTTCCAGCTTCCATTTTTATAACGTAGACCAAATGTCAGACACGGCTTGTTCGGTATACTTTGATAGAGAAACTGAAAAGTACAACTGGCCTTTTTCAGACCAGTCACATGAGGAGTGCAAATGTCGGGCCGGTACGTCGGTCTGTCTCCAATTCAGACCAATGCTAACGCACATTTCTCTGATTTGTCCTTCGTTTAATCTTGTCAAATGTCCTGTTTCTTCTCCTTCAGGTCCCTCTCAGAACCTCCAGCCGCTGCCTGGGGTGAACTACAACATGGCGCCGCACCAGAACTACAACCAGCTGCAGGCCAAAGCGCCCATGGGTCCTGGACTGTACCCCCCAACCGCCCCGTACCAAAGCCAGCCCGGTCCTCCTGCCTCTTACCAGCCGCTGATGCCCCACCCGCCGCTGGGAGGAGGCTCTTTGCCCCACACGCCTCCCCTCTCGGCCAGCCCCGTGCCCAGAATGCCCTCCGCTCAGGGTACGCCTCCGCCCCCAGTCTCCTCCAGTGGGTACTACGCCAGCCCGCACCAGCCCTGGCAGTACAATGCTGCACCCACCCCGCCCGGGTCTATGACGCCACCCCACGGGCCACCAGGGACCAATCATATGCCTCTGCCTCGGTCTATGGCCCCGCCCACTTCAGCAGCCTACAGCACCGCACCTCCGTCTAACACTGCCACCCGACAGCCGGGTCCAGGACTGCCCCCGGGTCCAGGACTGCCCCCGGGTCCAGGACTCCCCCGGGTCCAGGACTGCCCCCGGGTCCACTGGACTGCAGGATTACCTCGGGTCCAGGACTGGGTCCGGGCCCAGGACTGCCCCCGGGTCTGGACTACGACCGGGACTGCCCCCGGACAGGGGCCGCCCCTACCTCTCTGCACGCTTACACTCAGCCAGGTAAAACGATGTAAAAAGCATGACAAGTTTCTCCAGTGTCAGAATGTGTCTTGTTTGATCGGGGCAGTTCATATTCATGACATTTAATGACATAATGCAGTGTAAGGTGAGCGTAGCCCTTTTACACCGTATTAATGACATTAATGCAGTGTTAAAAGTGAGTGTAGCCCCTTTCTTTCAACCGAATACGATTAATGACATTAATGCAGTGTAAGGTGAGCGTAGCCCCTTTTACACCGTATTAATGACATTAATGCAGTGTAAAGTGAGTGTAGCCCCTTTTACACCGTATTAATGACATTAATGCAGTGTAAAGTGAGTGTAGCCCCTTTTACACCGTATTAATGACATTAATGCAGTGTAAAGTGAGTGTAGCCCCTTTTGTTGTCCTGAGGCCGATAACAGACATTTACAAAACATTACAAAAAATAACTTTAAACAAATCAGTGTAATCCCTCATTTGTGCAGGAGGAAGTCTGGAGAGCTCAGTCTGTACAAATTACTTTTTTTCTCTTTAATTAATCATTGAGCCCGACTATCAGGCCTTAGGCCTGGTGTCGTCGAGTTGGAGTGTGTTTTTTATTATTTTTATTTTTTGTAACTGGTTTAGATGTAGCTTCTACACTGTCTCTACTGTGAGTCGATTAGGCCTGTTGATTCCTGTTATAGACCAGGGTTAACTCTAGATTGGACCTGGTTTAGACCTGGTTTCGCTGTGGCTTCTTCACTGTCCTCTCTCATGTCAGTAGATTAGAAGTTTCTGTATCAGCCCTGATACGTTGGCACTGCACTTTGCCCTCTGGTCACTCACACCACTCACCACGTTTGGACAAAGTTCAGCTTTTATTTCAATCTGATCAGGTTTGAGGTTTATCTGCTGCAGTGACGAGGCATTTTACGCCACAATGAAGTCAGTATTTATGTATCTCCAAACCTGGCCGTGATTAGTAGCCACAGCTGCCCTGAAGGAAAAGAGGCTGAACCACCACCGCCAAACACACAAAAACATTATGCAGTGGCCAGAGCTGTGATCAAACTCTGATCTCTGGGTGTTTTGAGATGATTTTGCACTCATTTATCTCCAGAACAGGACGCTGTGTTTTACAAATGGAACACCGTCTGAACGTAACATCTAATCAGCCACTGTGGGACAAGATCTTGTGCAACAGGATTTTGTGAAATAAGATTGCCACAAGAATTGTCGCAGATTTAGGTTTAACACCAATTTGAGCTCAGCAGAGTTCCATCTCCATCAGATTGAAAATGATTTCCGAAATGCCGTCGAAACTACTCTATTTCAAAAACGGTGTCCGGATGACGACCTTTGAACCGTCTTTCTTTCAGGTGTGAGTCCGCTCTGACACTTTCCGTTTCTATGTCCAGGTGTAGCTCCTCCTGCCGCCTCCCCCATGGTCCCGCACACATACCAGCCCAGCAGACCCCCGTACGGCGCCCCGCCCTCTGCAAATGTACCCTCGGGCCCCCCACCACCCATGGGACACCCTCCCGCGGGACCCCCTCCAATGGGACACCAGTCTTCAGGAGCCCCACCCTCAATGAAACCCACTCCTCCTCCCCCCATGGGCAGCGCCACACCTCCCCCTCCTCAGCCCGACGGTAGGACGTTTGTGATGTTTGTTAAAGTTTTAATCTTATAACATTAACTTTGTTTTGGTTGATATGAAAGCAAATCGAAGTGTGTAAAGTCACTTTTAGACCGATAGTTTCAAGCTCAGGCAAAAGGATGAATATTCCAGTCTGTTTTTTCATATATTTTGCAAAATTGACCCTTTTATGCTTTCAACCCTTTTCTAACACTTTTCCCTCATCAAAAACACACCTTGAGTAACATTTAGCTTCATTCACACTAGTTTGATGAATCCTGGTTAGAAAGTCCTCTCCCTGCGAGCGTCAAAAACACTCCGTTCTGAATCTCCTCGATAACTGAGGTTCTCTCGATCTGTGAGAATCTTCTCTGGAGATGATTTATGGACTTAAAAAACATCAAACTCGTTCTGTGAATTTCTTTTGTTACAATTGGTACAACTGCATGCTGAGACCTGGAAGTGAGAGGCCAGCTTGAAATGCTCTGAAAAATGTGTCATATACTGTGTTATTCCCTCTGCCGCCAATAGACTGCGCCAAAACTCAGTCCCAGGAGAAACGGCAAATGTATTTTTGTTTGTTATGAACAGTTTTCTTTTTAGTTCTAAAACATGAGGCCAAACTAAAGGTACTGAAAGCATCATTTAAAGGCTAATAACGAAACAAATAATGCATAATATTTGTCCTTTTAACATGAGATCCAAGTCAAATAAAACATGTACGATTAGTATTTGTCAAATTGCAGTGTTTCTCATGTTTACTCCATCATATGATTCAAAATCCTTTTCACCAGAGTTCGCTGAGAGACCTCAGAGTTGTACAGAGACACTTGCACTCTGGTGGCACAATTTTGTATTACAAGTATAGATGGAAAACAAGGCAAACAAACTGTAAAAAAAAGTTTAAATCTGTGTCTGTCTTTCAGATTGTGTTCTTGGTCTGCACTTGGTTATAATTGTTTAATGATCAAATCTTGATGATCTTCTTGTCTCTTAAACGAGTAATTTTTGTCCCGTTCTAACGCTGTGGTCTTGTGTCCCGTCCGTGCAGCTCAGTGGGACGGGGTGAACCACTGCGCCCCTCCCTCTGAATCTGAGGAAGGGGACGTGGAGTGCCCAGGTCTGACCTTTCTGGATCTGTGTCCATGTTTTAGCCCCATACTGCCCCCTCCTGCCCCAATCAGGGATGCACCGTCCGCCAGGGAGCAGAAGTACATTAGCCTGCAGCGGCCACAGGTTATAGTGGCCCCCCAGTGAGGTTTATGGTGGTGTAGAAACAGTTGCGTTGTAGTTTTAGAGTCGTCAATGGTCAGCTTGGTGCAGTGATTTGGGACTGAAACCAGGGACGAGAAACTAAACCGACAAAAGAAGCTCAGGTTTAAGGCCACGCTTGGTTTGATTTATTTTAAAATCGAGCTTTTGTTAAACGTACAAAACTAGCGCGTTGTGATTTCCGTTTTGCTGTAATGTATTCGTCAAACTCTGTCAAAATAAAAGCTTAACAGACACAAAACCAAGACTAAATCGAGGCTGATTTAGAGTGAAAATAGGAAAATCGTGAATAAAACTTGTCGGTGTCAATGCAATAATTCAGTATTTAGTTTGTCGCAGTATTGGATCGTCGCGTTAGCTATTATTGCGATAGCAATACGTTAGCGCAGCCTTATTCCAGACAGTTTTTTGTTTTTTTTACCGCATCACTAACACTTGAAACATGGATTGAAATTGTTGAGTTGTATGTAAGATTGAGTCATGGATGAATAGACCGTGCGCAGAGTTATTCTCAAACTGCATCGCTTCATTTTGCGCTTTAGTTTTCGCATTTCCATAATTTCCAGCTTTACAGCTGTGAAACACGACACTTCACGTCAGAGCAGTTCTCACTCGGTGCATCCCTGATACAGAATCCTCTAGACGTGATTTTAGTTCAATGTATTTATTTCTTTCTTTATTCATCGCCATGTTTTTTCCTCCTTTAGCTCATCACACGTGTGTAGAGGACGACACGTCTTATATTTTGCTCAGAAGGTTTATTTGGCAAAAATATTGATCTTTTTAAACTGTTACAGATTATGTATTTGGATGTAGAGCAATTTAAAAGGCTACAATTTGTTATATGGAGTCTAATTCTGCATGAAAAGCTTTGTACTTCAGACCTACAAACGTGTTCAGAAAGTGCATTAGTTTAGAGGTGCAAATTTCAGTCTTGGCTCAAATGTTAGTGCACATTTTAAACACGTGAAGGAGCTTTGTGAACTCAAATCTGTCATTTTAATTCCTAAGTACACAATCGGTGTGTATTTTGTATCAATTACAAACCTGGATTGATGCAAATAATAATGCAGTTCAAAATGTCTGCTTTTTTTAATTTGCCAAATAAACTTTCATTGTGTAATGTCCAGGGACGTCCAGATACCACTGTCAATATAAAGAATGCAGTTCGGCTGCTGTCACTCACTAAACCAGGGCTTTTCAACTTAATTTTCCAAAGGGCCGCGGCCTCTGGGCTGAAGGTGCACAACACGCCACTGTAACAGCATTTTGGGTCACTCAAAAGATCCCCACAATGTTAGAATAAATTAAGTTAAAACAACAAAATAACTACTGATAGATTCCAAAATGCTTTACCAACATTGCTTTGCAAAACGGCCCATCCGGTCTGAAGCAGAATTTAAAAAGGACTAAACCAAGACCAAACCAGGTCTAAACTTGTGCTAAACAATAATTAAACCAGTAATCAAGATTATTTTTAAAAATAAATTTGGAAGATTGGTTGTGGGCCGTATTAAATCACTTGGAGGGCCTGATTTGGCCCCTGGGCCTTATGTTGAATAGCCCTGCACTAAACTATACAAGTTTAAGGTTCTATCCCAGGTTTCCATTCTGCAGTTGTGTCTTTTAGCCAGACATTTGGCCCACTGTGAACGTGTTAAAGACGCTGAGGTGCCTGATTTTCAAACCGTGACAGGAGGAAGTGGGTATTTAAATCTTCTTTTGCTCACAAACCATTTGACACATCACTAGTTTTTCCGTGCAGCAGTTTTCAAGCTTCAGAACAGCTTTTTCAGACGGAAGTGAAGCGCTCTGACAAAGACAACACACACGCATCACAAAACGTAACTTAGCGACGCATCAGGCTCTTTATTAGAACTTTATTGATCCCGAAAGAAACATTTTCACTGCACTTCACTCATCTTTGTGTCCAAGTCAAAGGTCTCGACAGGTAGGGTATTTCTTATGCATTATTATAACAACGATATTCAGCCGATATTTAATCTGGAACGCATCAGGAATGTGCTTAAGTGTCACACAAAACGAACCACAAAAATGCAGAAATGTCACTTCCGACTTTTTGTTTCCCTTTGCGTTTCTAGTAAATGCCATGTGAAATGATGAAGGGATCTCCTTCCTTCAGACAGACGTACGGCAGTGACTCACCAGCTCTGTCAGAGTAACTGAAGAAGCGGCTTGGATGAGTGGCGGAATGTCTTCACACTTAAAACGTCCAATCGACACTTTGTTTTGCTATTCTGATTGTGAATATCTTCAAAACAACAAGTACGATGCGGTCCATTAGCGGCTGAAACACCAAAGTTAAAAATAGATTTTTTTGGGGGGGAGAATTTGGAATCGAGCCAGAATCTGTGTGGATACAGCTCCCACCTCTCTAGTGTCAGTTTGAGGAGAGCAACAGTCATCAGGACAAAAGTCTGCTCTCTTTTATACCGGGTTTGTGACTGATTTACAAGAATAACATTTGGTACCCCAGCTTTAATACGTCGCTAAATCACCTTTCTTTGATTTTGTTTCTATTGATTTTGGTGTCTGGAAAGCCCTTTTGTGTAGCTTCGTATTGTTCAACATCCTGTTTCGACATCACCTTCTTTCATTTGGCCGTCGTCTGTGTAAAACCGTCGTGACAGTAACTCCCTTTCCTCACCTGACATTCCTTTAAGTCTGTCGTAGTTTTCCAGTCACAAAAGCCCTGAAGGAAACGATCATCACTAAATATATTCAAATATTTGCTTAAACAGGAACGATGGCTGGAAATGGCCCCCAGGCTCCCAACAGCTACAATCATGTGGAAAACAAAACCGGTAACTTTTTTTTCATTAGCATATCTAGTTTATTTAGCGTGTTTGGTTGGCTTTGTTGTCTTTGAATACATTTTCCCATTTTTTTCTCCTCTTGCGATTATATTTAAAGATTTAAATCAAGATTTGGTCCAAAGTGCTCGTTTGATCAACCTTTCAGAACGTGTTTGTAAGAGTCTAGAGTACATAGGAAGCAGGTTTGTTCGTGGATTGCACAATTAAATGCTAACCTGGCTCACGCGAGATGAATTCTGTTTCACAAACTTGAGAATCATCTGGGCGGGCTGACCAATCGCAACGCAGCATCGTAGAACAAACATGGCAACACCAACGGACGTACTTTGGCCTGTTTATTATCTGAATACAATTACGATGATTTGCAGCCCAATTATTGTTGCATGGTTTGTGACTTGCTAATTGTGACTTGCTAATTGTGACTTGCTAATTGTGACTTACTAATTGTGACTTACTAATTGTGACTTGCTAATTGTGACTTGCTAATTTTGACCATTCAAATTTAGGTCTTTTTTTTCCCTTCCCAATTCCTCTTGCAGACCTAGAGTTAAATGTCTAAATTTGTCCACTTTATTCGTCCACATGCGTGTTAATTTAGGCTTTGTTTAGGTCTCAGCTCTTGACCTGTGCTCCTCCTCCTCCTCGCTACAGGTGGCGCTCCTCAGCCGGGCCCTCCAGGACGACACTTGGGGCACTACCCGTCTCTCCCGCCCGGGTACCAGAGCTCTCCGCCTGGTCACGCCGCTCAGCCTTATGCCCTCAAACAGCAGCCGTACCAGCAGGTCAGACGCACCACAGCGCCTCCTCTGGTTCTAACAAGAATCTTGGAATAAATAGAAATCTCGTAACGTAAAGCGTTTGTCACGAGAAGCAGAAACACTTTATTTACATAGAAGTGGAAAGATGGCGTCTGAAAAGTCCTAAGAAGTACAATTTTAAATAAAATGTGACGAGTCAAACGACGATTTCTATTGTTCATTAGGACTTTTAAAATACATTATCAACCACATAAAGACTGAAATATAATGACTGAAGGCTTTTAGATGGAGAATATTTACAAATGAGATGTATGATTGATGAAAAGTCTGAAATTGTTTATTCTTTATTGACATTTTGATTTAATAACATCCTTGTAATAATACGTCTTTGTGCATGTGTTCTTGAGTCTGTATAGTCCAGTTAACCATGAATCAAAATATGACACTTTTTTTTAATACTCGGGAATCACAGGGTTCCTCACGACACACAGCTCACGATACGATGATATCACGATTTTGCAATAATCGATATATCGCTCGTGATATTCCGCGATACATTACTTTTTTTTCGTGTTAAACCGCGACCTGCACAAACTGAAAATGAAACTTGCACATTTGAATCATCAAAACTGTGAAAATGTCAAATTTTTGGCGTAAAAACAAGTTTCCTTTCTTTAAACAAGCGACAAAATTGCAGCTCCGTCACAATATCATTCGGGAAGTTGTACCAAAAATGACTTGTGGCGATATATCGATACAGCTGCCCACGATATCAATACTGTTTCACTAAATGTATCACGATATTTTGGTTCTACCTCTGGCACTAATATCTGGGTGTTTTGCCTCTCAGCCCGGCCCGGCCCAGCTCAGTCCTTCTCTCGCCGCCTTGAGTCTTCAGTCCGGGACCCCCGAGGCCCTGAGGGTGGTCAACCTGCTCCAGGAGAGGAACCTTCTGCCGCCCGGACCTCTCACGCCCCCCACGCCGTGTCTGACCCAGGACCTGCAGCGGGTCAACTGTAACCCAGAGTGAGCCGAGCATTTTCCCCCGTTTTTGTTCCGACACACCGTGAACCCGCCCTTGATTCTCTTTCATTCACGTCGTCTCGCAGAACGCCGGCCCCCTGTATGTGAGCGGCTTTAAGAAATCGCACTTTCTGATCGCTAACGTCAAGTTAAAGGTGCACTATGTAACTTTTCTGGTGGAGGCTCCGTCGCCCGCTTTTAATTGGACTAAACTGAACCAACAACAAACAATCTCGTCTTTTTCTGCATAAAAGCTGCCCACCTTGTAGTTTAGACTTTCACAAACTGAAATATAGTTCTATTTCAGGCTCTTAGTGAACTCACCCTTTGGACATTTTCTGCATTTATTCTGATTTGTCTACGCTCCGATAAAATACTACAGCTCATGGGAAGGTGAAATATGAAAAGGCCTAATTTAACCCACTTATTTTCAGTCAAATCAATCGTTCTGAAAAAAAGAAGAAAAAATGAGTATGACCTAAATTCTGCATTCTGTTTAAGCGTTTTCATTTTGTCCCCAAGTCTTTTTATGTGTGAAATTAGCTTCAGTGTTGAAAAAGGAATTGTCAAAACCCAACAAATGCTGTCAATCCGACCGTCCTAACGCCAGCGTCGCTCCGTACGTTTAACAAAGACAATTGTTGACTTGAATAAGACAATCGAAGCCAGTTGTTTGGACTGCAAAGGGTTCCGAGGCGGCTTCAGCTTGAATTGGGACAAAATGTAGTCAAGCGTTTTATTGAAAATGATTTAAAATATGAACTTTGAACTTAATCTTCTTTATTAAAACTGAAATCGCAAATCTAATCGCAAGAAAAATTCAACATTTTCCCCCAAAATCGTCAACTTGCACAGCCCCAGTATATAGCATTGGACTGATCCATCGCCACGGAGACAAAGCAGTTGGCACCACCAGGCCGAGTTACCGGTGAGATCTGTGGAGAGGCGACGCCCGCTCACAGTGAGAGTACATGTTTTCTGAGGTGTTTTTTATTAAACCAACAAATACATCTGTAATGGTTTAATATCACGCTGTAAAAACATTTTCCAGCAAACGCTCCCAACATCGCCATAGAGACAGGCATCGTACATGGAAAAGTTACACTGTGCACCTTTTTTATAATGCGACGTAAACATCCAGATGATGCAAACGCGCTTCACATTTCGGATTAAAATGACTTGTTATATAATCTTGACGTAGTACAAACTAGAGCCGAGCGATATTGACTAAAATATATTGATTATTGATATTGTTTTTAGTTCCCGACGATATTATGTCAATCAAACAGAAATGTGTTAAAACATGTCTTTATTGAGGTTTAATTACCAAAAACAAATGTCACAAAAGTACATGAATGTCACTTTACACCCTCATTTTAACGTCTTCAACACCAACTTTTTTTATTTATATTTTTTATTCAAATTCGGCATGTCTTTTTAAACAACATTCACGTGATCATCTGGACCTCGACACACGGCCCGCATCTAAAACGGTCTTTTCAAACCGCTCAACTATTCCTTTTCCGCAGAGCAGTGCGTGGAAAACGTTGATTCCTTTATGTCTCTTGTTTGTCCTGAAGTCTGAGGTTTTTGTTTTTCAGAGTTTTCCGTTCCACGCTGACGAGCATCCCCCAAACGCAGTCCCTGCTCAACAAGGCCAAGCTGCCCCTGGGCCTGCTGCTGCACCCCTTCAAAGACCTCTCGGTATGCTCACGTTTAAAGGTGAACTGCTCATGTTTAAAGGTGCACTACTCATGTTTAAAGGTGCACTTCAGACAAGACTGAAATCATCGTCCTTGGCCCACAGAAACAAAGAGAGTGTTAGCATTCACCTCCAGAGTCTCGCTCTAAAACCTGCAAATCAAGTTAGAAATCTGGGGGTAATAATGGACTCAGACTTGAACTTTAACAGCCACGTCAAATCTATAACATCAGCAGCTTTTTACCGTTTCAAAATATTGCCAAAATCAAAAGTATAGTGTCTAAACCAGACTTGGAGAGACTTATCCATGCGTTTGTCTCTAGTAGATTAGACTACTGTAACGGCCTGTTCACTGGTCTCTCCAAACGAGCTGTAAAACAGCTGCAGTACATCCAGAACGCTGCTGCTCGGGTCCTGACTAGAACCAGGAAGTACGATCACATTATCTGTGCTCAGGTCTCTGCACTGCCCCCTGTGGCTCAGAGAATAGACTTCAAAGCTCTGCTTGTATACAAGTCTCTCCATGGCCTAGCACCAAAGTACATCTCGGACATGTTAGTGCCATATGAACCATCTCGGACTCTGAAGACCTCAGGGACCGCGGCTCCCTGCTGGTCCCAGAGTCAGGACTAAACATGGACCCGGCCTCGTGCTTTGTGCCAGAGTCAGGACTAAACATGGACCCGGCCTCGTGCTTGTGCCAGAGTCAGGACTAAACATGGACCCGCCTCCTTGCCGGTTGCCAGAGTCAGGACTAAACATGGACCGGCCTCCTGCTGGTGCCAGAGTCAGGACTAAACATGGACCGGCCTCCTGCTGGTGCCCAGTGTCAGGACTAAACATGGACCGGCCTCCTGCTGGTGCTTCTACTCAGACAATGTTCAAACCGAGGCTAAAACAGTTTTGTTTCGCTGTGTTTATGACTGAAATGATTCTTGGTTTCCGTCTTTATGCGTTTTGTGACTTGAATGCGTGTTTTCCTTGTGTGAAGCACTTTGAATGGCTGTGTGTACGGATGGCTCTCTGCAAATGAACTTATCGCGACGTAACTTTTCTGGTCGAGCTACTTTCTCGTCGCCATGGAGATGTTATTGCTTTCCCCTGAAGCGGACGGATAGATATTTACGAGATGGATTTGTTTTTTGTCATTTTGCCAAACACGTCTGGCTATGCAATAACATCTCCATGGAGACCAGCAGGTGGCGCAGACCCCCCTGTCTTTTTATTGTCTTTCCTATGGAACACGTGGCAGAACTGGTGTCTTTTTTAATAAAGAACAAAAATCACAAACTGGGACTTTGCTTCGGCGATAAAGTGAAGCATGAACTAAACTAAGTGTTAAATGAAATAGACATCGATCGAACATAAATGCACAAATTGGACCGTGTGAAACTAACTCGGCGACTAATGTTTTCCCCCCCTGATCCGTGCAGCAGCTCCCAGTGGTGACGTCGAGTACGATCGTGCGGTGCCGCTCGTGTCGGACGTACATCAACCCGTTTGTGTCGTTTCTGGACCAGAGGCGGTGGAAGTGCAACCTGTGCTACCGGGTCAACGAAGGTGAGGCACGGCAACGGGCACGGCAACGGGCACGCCGCTTCGGTCGACGTCTGCGCTTTTAATTATCACACAAACGTAAAATGTCTGTAAAGTTAATATCGCATTGTACACATATTTTAAAGTTTTACGACGGAACTTCAGCTCATTTTTTGATCAGATTTTTTGGTAGATTTTTTTTAACAATCAATTATAATTTTGCGTCGTTTCAAAAGAACTTTTACGATAATTGTTCTCGTTTGTATTGACTCATCGTTGGAGCTGGACCAATATTTTTTGTTGGCTCAATATTTATCGTGACGCTTTTGCGCTTGTTGTGGAGCTTTCTTTGATTTGTATTTTAAATATTACATGGAAAGTTTATTTTTTATTCTTAAACGATACGCTTTATTAAAAAAACATAATTAAAAAAAACAAAACACAATTGCATAATGCCATTTCTCAAGTAATGGCCGTTTTTTTTTGTATTTAATGTTTTACTTTTGTCTAGTTAGATAAGACTCCCCTTTTTATTGTCCCAAATGGGGGAAATTCTCTAGTGTTGCAACAAAGGGGCAATAAAAACGGCATTGAGGCACAATATAGTTAATAAAACGGACTACTTTAAAAAACAAAAAAAAAAAAAAAGAAAACTCTAATGCCACATAAACATCCAGATTGTGCAAACGCGCTTCACATTTCTGATTAAAATGACTTGTTATATGATCTTGACGTCCCCAGTAAAAGTAGTACAAGCTAAAACTGAGTGATAGTGACTAAAATATATTGACATAGTATAATAATAAAAACTTGTAATGTAACTCTTAAAATCTTAATAATAACACTCTTATTTACAGCTGTCATATGGACAGAAAATATTGCAAAGGGATGATTGACATTGATGATTTAGTTGGTGTAATTCCTCATTCGTCCAGCAGTGTTCCATTGTCGAAAAAAGATTCATCTGGTTTCGACTCTCATCCAAGAGTCTCTGATGTTCATCCTACTCTTTTCCCGTTACGCCCGATGAAGCGTTGTTTGTGTGCGTCCGTGTGCGTCCGTGTGCGTCCGTGTGCGTCCGTGTGCGTCCGTGTGCGTCCGTGTGCGTTTGTGTGCGTCCGTGTGCGTTCGTGTGCGTCAGGGTTCAACCGACAGACGCTGCGGTCATCTCCAGTTAATAGCCATGTTGTGATTATGATGATTTTGTGTGAAAATGACTCAAAATGGTTTGGCTGAGGGCTTTGCGTTAAGTATGCGTGACATGAAAAGGCAGAATGCACGGCGAAACCCTGATTTGAAGCCGGCGGCAAAACCGTGGCGGCGACACCTGTTCATCAAACGTGTGACGGGTTTGCACTCGTCGACTCGGTGTCGCTGTGAGACGTTGTGTAACTCTGTAAAGACTGATCGAACACACAGTTTAGACATGACCAACGTGCTGTTCCGGGGCGAGGGAACATCTAAAATACACTCAAAACACACACACATAAGAAGCTATCAAACGCAATACACAGTGAAACTAAGTAATATAAAGATCGTATTATGCATTTAAAAACACAGTGCCTAAAGGGTAATTGCATTTGAATGGTTGCTAAAGCACAACGTAACTGTAACTAGGTAATATTGTATCATCTCAAAATACCCTGTTTCTACTCCGTTTTAATTTGTATAAAACCTGTCGTTCAGGCGTCTTCAAACCGAAATACCACGCGTCTCTTGTTTTAGTTCATGGCCGAATCTAGATTTCGAAACCCTCCCAAGCGCGCGAAACAATCGTTGGCCTCGAGATCTGTCACGGCGACCCATCGATCCCTCATCGTCTCCCCCCCCCCCGGTGTGTTTCAAAGTTCCGGGAGGATTCATGTGCTACAATCGGGTAGAGCAGCGCGTACGGCGAGCCCCATCATGAGGCCGGAGGTTCCCAGACGCCACCATACGAGTTTCATCCGCGCGCCGTCATGAAATACATAGGTGTACAGCGCCGCGAAACCACTGCCAATGCTGCCATACTTTAGGTATGTACGACAGTACTGCAAGTTTTGTGATCCTGATCACAGCTTTTTGCCGGCAGTTGAGAGCACCGCAGCCGGCCGTGTACATGTTCGTCTGGGACGATTGTTCTCACACGCGGGAGACGGCATACACTGCACGTCTATTCTGTCAGTCGCTGCTGGACAACGTTAAACTCGTACGTATGAGAAGCCGTCACCGGCCGCACGGTGTCGGGCACGGTGTCGGGCACGGTGTCGGGCACGGTGTCGGGCACGGTGTCGGGCACGGTGTCGGGCACGGTGTCGGGCACGGTGTCGGGCACGGTGTCGGGCACGGGCTCGACGCAGCTCTGAGACAAACGGGAGGGGAAAAAACAAGATTGTATTCTTTATTTGCTGAGGAAATTGAAACGGGTGGAGTGTTTGCAGTACGGTGGGTTGCGGCTCGGGTCCAAAGGTTCAGAATACGTGCGTGTACGTGAAAAATGACTAATGTGTGTTTTTTTTATCAGGTTAATTATTGCCTAATTATTTAACAAGATCACGTATTCACAGATTAAGAGCGCAGGACATTTTTATTTTACAGTCAATACAGAGTTAATGGGGAAAAAGCCTGTCTGTGTGGAGCAAAACAGAAAACACTGGTTAAAGATTACCCACAATGCCGGTGCTCTTGTGGTGCATGATTTTATACTTTATTTTGTTCATTGTATTGATTGTTTTTATCTGGGTATCCTGTGTTTGTCGGTTTAAAGTGCCCCCTACAGGTCGGACGATTCATTGACCTAAAATTCAGTTAAATATATTTCGAATTTTAGCACATTTTTTAGGTTCATAATTTCACTTCCTGTTTGTAATTGATGACATCACACTAGGACATTACCCAGCAAACACTGGGCAAAAACTGTCGTTGAATTAACGTTTAGAGAGTCCAAAAAGTGATGTCAATTTATGCTTAAACCTTGAATGGAATGAGCGACCCTGGTGTGATGTCACGTCCCGTCACAAATACCTGCTCGATTGGTGTAAAACTATAATTTATATGAACAACAGGTACAAATACACCAAATAAAGTAAATTGTTAAAAACCTGTCATCGGCACTTTAATTTATTTATACAAAACAAAATACAGATTAAAGGCGTTTGTTTTAGAGGCAAACGCTGATGCTTGTTTACATCTGTTGTGAAGTGCTTGGAGCCTCCGTGACTGGTTACCATAGCAACATGACAGCGACATGTCTTTTTTTCAAATTGCCGTTTTAGTTCAACATATTGTCCGTTCACAGTGGTCCATGTGTCTAGTTCCTCTTCCGCAGAGTCGTTCCTCTCCCTGATCCTTCTTCCGTCCTTCCTCTCGTTTGTGCGCACAGACTTCCCGGAGACTCTCGGACTAAAGTGGGCTTCATCACGTTCGACAGCACCATCCACTTCTACAACCTCCAGGAGGGCCTTTCCCAGCCGCAGATGCTCATCGTGTCTGACATCGAAGGTGCGCCCGCCGCGGAGACGTCTGACCACACGGTTTAAGGGACACGTGTTGTAACCTCTGTCAACTTTTATTCCCCAGATATATTTTTACCAACACCAGACAGCCTTCTAGTGAACCTCAACGAGAGTAAAGAGGTGAGAATATCCATCCTCAATTTATAAACCTATAGATGTACTTTAGGGCTAGCGCGGGGGGATACACATGGTTAAAATGTTACCGTTTTGCTCCAAAATACAACTAAATATTGATACTGGCGACACAGCAGCCCTGGACGGAGAAGCTGGTGAATATTTTAATTCAATCCAGGAAAAACTGCAAGAATTCGGGGTCCGTTTTTCTTACCAGAATCCTTTTGGCTAAATGACCCCACACTGTGGCCTGAGGGGTCTAATTCAATCTCCAGGTAATTTGTTTGAAACCAAATTCCTCCCTCGGGATTGAATTGATATACAATATAAAACATCCCCTTTTTGGTGCACATTTTTCAGTAAACGATATACTCAATATTCAAATGTTTCATTTCTTTCAAACGTCAGTCTCGATGTTCTCTGAATGCCGCTTTATTGCCCCCCTCTGATCTAAAATATGCGCCGTAGTCCCTGTTCTACACATGATTGATGGTTGCTTCTGCTCCTTTGCGTCGGCAGCTGGTGCAGGACCTGCTGAAGAGTCTTCCCACTCTGTTTGAGAAGACCATGGAGACCCAGTCGGCTCTGGGCTCGGCGCTGCAGGCCGCGTTCAAGCTGCTGTCGCCCACCGGAGGCCGACTGTCCGTGTTTCAGACCCAGCTCCCGAACCTCGGCGCCGGCGCGCTGCAGTCCAGAGAAGACCCCAACCAGAGAGCCGCCACCAAGGTACGACTTAAACGGCAAAGAGCGAGTAGAACTGTCAGAAGACCACCCATTACAGATGAAATGCAGTGATCACGGTGGTGTTGACACTGAGTTGGTTTTACTGTATTGCGCCAACTGGTGGTCTAAAAAAGGTACTGCTCGTGCAATGGTTCCTATTTAGACTGGGTTAGGGTCATTTCCCAGAAGGCCAGGGCAGGGGTTCTGAGCGGGGGTCGAGAGGATTTCAAGATATCATTTTAAAAAGTATTTTTCTGTAGTTAATCAATTTTTATTATGTTTTTATTGAGATATGGCAAAATAACTATTTATTATTCACATAAACGACATTAAACCTGATTCCACTTGGACATTTTCATCCTCATTGGAGATCGTAAGGGTCCCGACCGGAATGTATTATTATTATTTATTTTATGGGACGACAAAACAGAAAAAAATCATTGGTCATCTATTATTTAGCACAAAATCAAAATGTTCTCACATCCGATTAACAGAGCAGCTTCTTTTTTTTGTTTGTTCCTGTTTTCTTCTTATTTTTTTTTAATTCTTTCTTCTTCCCTTTCCCTCTTCTTTCTTCTTTTTGAATAAGCGTGTTGTGTTGACATGGAAACTGCAGATGTGTCTTAAAACAGTCATGCCAAATAAAACGTCTCGCATCAACAACATTCTGAAATCCTGTCGCTTCGTGTCAATAAAGTTTTGTGGATGTTGACTCTCGGCGGCGTATGTGCTGATCTGAAGCCTTTTCTTCTCCAGGACGTGCAGCACTTGTCTCCGGCCACAGACTTTTATAAGAAACTGGCCCTGGACTGTTCGGGGCAGCAGGTTGCCGTGGACCTGTTCCTGCTCAGCGCTCAGTACTGTGACCTGGCCTCGCTCGGTAACGCTGAACACTGAACACTGAAATGATGAAAACCCACATTTATTTCAAGACAAACACGCTGCAAGAGTTTATTTTCCTATATCAAGAAGTAAAATCACAATATTTCACTGTATTACATTATATAATTTGTTATTTAAGTACTTTAGGGAGGTGACAAAATGTTTTATACCTGTGCAGTTTCCCATAATCCCCTCCTCTTCCTCAGGCTGCATCTCGAGATACTCGGCGGGCTCCGTGTACTATTACCCCTCGTACCATCAGCAGCACAACGCCGCTCAGGTCGAACGCTTCCAGAAGGACCTGAAGAGATACTTGACCCGAAAGATCGGCTTCGAGGCCGTCATGAGGATACGCTGCACGAAAGGTCAGTGGGACGTCTCCATGGTCCTGCTCGTGCCCCGCTGTCGCGCGTTCATTTGGTCACGTGGTCATGACCGACCAATTAGCTGCCTTTTTATTATGAGCTGCGCAGACGTATCGATGCTTAGTAAAAATCACATGTAGGACAAAATGTGAACAGTTTAAAATGGTCTTGAGCAGAAAGTGACAAAGATTGCACTATTTTATTGTGTCCATGGCAGGAGTTTTGAGGCCCAAGTACAAAGGTCGTACCACCTTGTAGCTTGGTATTCTGGTTTTCCCCTTGTTAAGACCCACCTCTGTGACTGCCCTCACCACCACAGCTGCATGAACCCAATGACCACGCCCCTCTGCCACAGTTTGTCTTGTGACCGCTGCTCTGCGCTTGCGCTGTTCATGTCCGAGAAATGTCATCACTCTCTATAACTTTTTGTGGCGGCCCCAAGTGGCATCTTAGGGTAGTTTTCAAACTCGGATATTTATATTTAAAGACTTTGCCCATTCTGCATGTTTTTTTCCTTGAATTATAAATTGCTATACATCAATTAGTACTGCAAGAAATGTTATTTAAGATGAATAACAAATAATAATACTATGACCCTTCTGCTGACATCCATGTTGACAAATCATTTCCTCTCAAGTTCTCTCTCTCTTTTATAGCATTTTGACTTTGCCTCATCATGAGCAACAGGACAGTCCCAGAACACGCAAGAGTGGTTTGCCTCCAGTTTCTCCACTTCCTATTTACCAACTCTTTCTCTTTCTCTCCTCAGGCCTGTCGATCCACACCTTCCACGGAAACTTCTTTGTGCGCTCCACAGACCTGCTCTCGCTCCCGAACGTGAACCCCGACGCGGGCTTCGCCGTCCAGATGTCCATCGACGAGAACCTGGACGACCTGCAGGTGGTGTCCTTCCAGGCGGCGCTGCTCTACACCTCCAGCAAAGGTCTGGCTCACACACACACGGCAACGATTTAAAGCTCGTACAGACTCTCATAGCGCTCATATTTATGGTGAAAGAACGCGTACTTCAGCGCCATTAACCAGTTCTGCTTCGTATTAAAGGGCCCATGACAGGCTTTTAGGATGATCTCAATTTGACTTTATTTGGTGTATTTGTATTGGTAATAAATATAAATGATAGTTTTACACCAATCGAGCAGGTATTTGTGGAGAAAACATTGAAAAATCTGTAGAAAATGACAGGAAGTGACATCACACCAGGGACACTCATTCCAGCCAAATTTATGCAGAATTTACACAAAAGAAACTACTTTTTTGGCCCCTCTAAACATTAATTCAACAAAATGAAGTCGCTCTCATTTATTTTTTGGTCAAATAAAAACATTTTGACATAAGTTTTGGCTTGCTTGTTGCTGGGTAATTTCTTAGTGTGATGTCATCAATTACCAACAGGAAGTGACATTATAAACCTAAAAAATTAGCTATTCTGGGATAAAATGTGTCTTTTTTTTTTTAGCAAAATGTATGCAAATATATTTATCTGAACTGCATTTTAGTACACTGAGTGGTCCAACCTGACCCGGGCACTTTTAAAGCTGGTATTTCTCCTGGCAGGAGAGCGAAGGATCCGAGTCCACACCCTGTGCCTGCCGGTGGTGAACTCTCTGTCGGATGTGTTCGCTGGAGCTGACGTTCAGGCCATCACTGGACTCTTGGCCTGTATGGGTGAGTAAAGCCGTCAGTGAAGTGCGTTCTGCCGCGGTTTCCTGCTGCCACTCCGCATTTCACACATTTCACCCCTTAAAACGCATACAAGTACATGCAGGGAATATAAAGGTGATATTTCTGCACTTTTGTCATTCATTTTACAGACCGTTAACATTTGTCTGATAGCTAAACCTCGACTCAGACATGTTTTACCTAGGGATGTCAAGATCATTGGGTTAATCGATAATCGGGATTGTTCAGGTCGCAATATAATCGTAAGCACCAAAAAAAAAGATACTCGTGACCGTTTTGATGCAAATTTAAGTATTTTTTTGTTCAATATACGGCACAAAAATGGACAGATTAAAAAAAAAAAAAGTTCTTGTCACATTTAACTTTTATTTTGTTTGTCAAAGAGTTTTATAAAGTCACTGTTTAGTCACAATAATCGTAACACAAACATTTAATATTGCAACATCCCTAGTTTTAACACATTTCATTTCGATTGACAAGGTATCATCTGAATATCGTTTTTTTCCCCCCCTTGTACTGGTACTTTTTAACACGACCTCGTCCAGGCCGCGTTCGTCTTCTTACCGTGCGTCTCTCTCTTTTAGCCGTGGACCGCTCGGTGACGGCCAGCCTGAGCGACGCCCGGGACGCCTTGACGAACGCCGCCATAGACTCTCTGTCGTGTTACAGACAGTCTGTCCTGACCATCCAGCAGCCCGGCCTCCTGTCGCCCGCCTGCTTACGACTGTTCCCGCTCTACGTCCTCGCGCTGCACAAACAGGTAACGCTCTAGTCGCCCCGGAGACGGATAAAGTATAGGGCACAATTCGTACAAAAGGCAATTCAAAGTGCTTCACACAACAGGAAAAAAATGCATTAAAATCACAAAGAAGAGACAGCAATCGCAAAACCTTAACTTCTATTCATTCAATTTAACAATTTTGCTGACAGGAATATTTATTTGACATTGCCAGCGTAACAGATGTCTCCGGGATGGGCACATCGCTTTTAGATTGATTCTTTCGCGCTGCCTGTATAATAATAATAATAATAATACATTTTATTTAAAAGCGCCTTTCAGAACACCCAAGGACACTGTACAACAGAATAAAACAACAGAATAAAACAACAGAATAAAACAACAGAATAAAACCCAATACAGAACTGGATGATGGTGTTGGAGTGACTGAGTTTGTGGGTGTAGGATTGTCTGAACAGGTGAGTTTTGAGTCTGGATTTGAAAAGTGGAAGGGTGTCTATGTTGCGGAGGTCAGGAGGGAGAGAGTTCCAGAGCTGAGGAGCAGAGCGGCTGAAGGCTCTGCCCCCATTGAAATAAGACGGAAAGAGGGGACAGAGAGCTGGAGAGAGGAGGAGGACCTGAGGAGCGAGAGGGAGTGGAGATGTGGAGGAGGTCAGAGATGTACGGTGGAGCCAGGTTATGGATAGCTTTGAAAGTATTTAGGATCATTTTGAAGTGAATCCGTTGTTTTGGGGAGCCAGTGAAGTTGTTGAAGGATGGGGGTGACGTGATGGCGGGAGGGCGTATAAGGTTTATCGGATGTTTTTGTTGACTCGAGTTATTCATTTTAGTTTGATCACTTTCCAATCAGTTTTGGGCGTCTTTAAAGAGGACATTTTGTGTTTGCAGAAAGCCTTCCGAGTCGGGACGAGCACCCGACTGGACGAGCGCGTGTTTGCCATGTGCCAGCTCAAGTACCAGCCGCTGATCTACGCCATGTTGATGATCCACCCTGCGCTTTACCGAGTGGACGATCTGACGGACGAGGTGAGGAGCAGAGCCGGGGCAACAAACGCCAAAACGAACCGTTGCACTTGCAAGAGTTTACCAAACTTTTTTTTTTTTTTTTGCTTCATTCTCAAAAGTGTCAGTGATCCTGTTCTCCGGGTCCTCTCGCTCTGAGCCTCAGAAATCGCTTTAAAGGGGCTGCACCTCATTTTTACTGTTTTGAACCAGCTCCACACGCATCGCTCTCTTCCCTAATGCATTCTGAGCATCCTAAATATTCATAGCGATGCGTTTGTGAGCACTTTTCACGCGTCTCTTGAGCCCGGCGCAGATGTTGCCGTCCTGAGTAAAGCTAACAAACATTAGCATGCTAACAGCCCTACTTCCCGCTTCTCTGAGACTAAAACGTTCTATTATAGATGCATAGAAAGTGCTGATTTTCACACAAATGGATGCTTTTACAGTATGTGTGTGTGTGTATGTATATATATGTATATATATATATATATATATATATATGTACTGGAGCAAAACAGATTTTACATCTGTGAAATCGAAACGAGAAATCGGGTAAATGGACTAGTTCTGTTTTTCCCGTTTTTTAAACCAGTGAAAATCCGGCACAGCGTCTTTAAACTCATGAACCATCTTTGGACTTAAATTACATTAATTATGAATACAGGGCTGCAATGGTTATAAATGAATAATTCTCCACAGAGGAAATTAAACTTGCGTAACTTCAGCCGTCATTTGCCGTCTATTGAAGTGCGGTTAATTAAAGCGCCTATGACGGGTTTTTACGATTTTCTAATTTTGACCTTATTTCGTGTATTTATATTTGTTGTACATTTAAATGATAGTTTTACACCAATCGAGTGGGTATTTGTGGAGAAAACTTTGAAAAATCTGTAGAAAATGACCCTGGTGATCACACCAGGGACAAGTTTATGCATATTTTACGCAAAGAAACAACTTTTTTGACTTTAAAAAAATATTTATTCAACATAATGAAGTCATGATTGTATGTTTTTATTTGTCAAATAAAAAATAGTGATATCAGACAAGTTTTTGCCCAGTGTTTGCTGGGTAATTTCCTAGTGTGATGTCATCAATTACAAACGGGAAGTGAAATTATAAACCTAAAAAATGTGCTATTCTGGGATAACATTTGTATAATATTCTAAATATATTTGTCTTAACTGCATTTTAGTTCAATGAGTCGTCCGACCTGTAGGGGGCACTTTAACTCGTGTGTTTCACTTTGTCACGTCCAGGGCGCGTTGAACGTAAACGACCGGACCATCCCTCAGCCCCGAGTCCTGCAGCTGTCTGTGGAGAAGCTGAGTCGAGAGGGCGCATTCCTCATGGACGCCGGGACGGTACGAGAGCGCCCCCCACTGCCTCGATCGCCTGTTGTCGCTTTTCCGACTTACCCTGCCTTCCCTGTTCTGTCCGCGCAGGTGCTGTACTTGTGGATCGGGCGAAACTGCAACCCCGCCTTCCTCTCGCAGGTCCTGGGCGTGCCGAGCTACGCTGCCGTGCCTGACAACCTGGTAACCGCGCGGCGCTATAGTCGGCGTTCTCTTAGCGCAGACTCGCTTCAGACGACGGGTCCTGACTTTGTGTTGTCTTCCGCAGTACCTCCTCCCGGAGCTGGACACGGCGGAGTCCCAAAGAGTGCGGGCGTTTGTGGGGTGGCTAAAGGACCAGAGACCCTTCGCTCCCACGCTGCACATCCTCAGGTCAGGCGCATACGACCTCTGAACCCACACGGAGAATAAAGAAATCATTTGATCAAAACGATAGATTATTTGTAGTTTTAGTTCTGTTATAAACTCAAACGACGCTAAAACGTTTCAGGAAATGTCCAATTTTGTCCCATTTGTGTTTTTTATGCCATCAATACGTGTTCAAATCTATGTTTCAATAGTATTTTTTTTATTGATTATTGTCTGGGTGTCGATTTCTGGATCAATATGCATTTTTTGGAGGGAAATTAACAGAAATGAACAGAAAATGATGCTTTCAATCCAAATAACACGGTCAAAGGCAGCGTCAGGAAGAATACCTGCTTTAAAATGTATTCTGTGACTTTGTCTAATCAGAAAACTGCATTCTGAAATACTCAAAATACTTAAATACTTGAGTTGTGTTTTAGTGTGAAAACATGACATGGGATTAAAACAGCACAAATTACAGCTGCGTGTTTTTCATTTCCCTCTCCAGGTCAGTGCAGTTTGAACTCTAAATCGTGACGTCTTCCTCTGATTGTACAAAAGTATTCAGAACACAGTTACCGTATTTTCCGGAGTATAAATCACACCAGCCAAAAAAAATGCATAATAGAGAAGAAAGAAAAAAACATACGTTGCATTTTGTGGGTAAATGTATTTGATGAAATCCAAGACCAAGAACAGACATTTCATCTTGAAATGCAATTTAAAATAATAACAGATTAGAGAACAACATGGCGAATAGGTGTTCGTATGCTAACGTATGCTAACGTATGCTAACGTAAACACCTTCCGCGACATGACGCACAGACAACCACCTGTCGTAAGCGTCTAGTATGTGAACGTAACATTAACAGTTATTCAGTTAACTAGGTGCACAAGCCTAGAGCGCCCTCTTGTGGTTGTCAGTGTGGAAAAAAAAAAGTGTGTCAATAATATCACATATAGGTCGCACCCCGGCCAAACTATGAAAATAAGGTGTGACGTATTCAGAATACTAATGTCGTGTACCGTCATTTCCGGACTATATTTGTTCAGTTACTTCCCAACGCCGCTCAAAGACAACGCAATTATTTTGTTTAGTCCGATAAATCTGTCCGTTCAAAGTATGACTAATTTAATAAAATATAAAACACAAGCTACAGAAAAAGGACCAGAGAGAACACATCAAAAACAGAACATTTAAAAATAAAAATAATAATAATAAATTCTCAAGTCTTATCAAATTTGCCCTTTTCAAGAATAAGTCCATATGTGTTTTAATTTTGTTTGTTTTTTCCCACTTTCCGTATGTCAGTGATTACGTCGGCACATTCTGTCCATTCATCATTTTCAATGCAAAGTCTGTCGCGTCCCCGGTTGTAGACTTTTTGTTTTTAGCGCCCCCTGATGTTGACCCGTTCCTTTTTGCTTTCCCAGGGACGAGAGCCAGTTGAAGACCAGCTTTTTGCAGAACATGATCGAGGACCGGACGGAATCCGCCTTGTCCTACTACGAGTTCCTGCTCCATCTGCAGCAGCAAATTTCCAAATAAAAACGTCGCCACGGGGCCCCTCCCCCTTCTCTCCGCCTCCTCTGTGTGTGTGTGTGTGTGCGTGCGCGCGTGTATGTATGTATGTGTGCGTGTCTGTAAAAACGAAGCAATTCTTTCTACTCGCCGCGGGACAAACACACAAACTCCAATCTGAACTTTTCAAACTGACCAGTCGGAGAGCGAGAGAGAAAAACTATCGACGGAAATCAAGTCGTCGTGGAGCTTCTGCCGGCGCCCTTTTTTTTGTTGTTGTTGTTGTTGCCGCCCAGCGAACGAACTGCAGCCCGACGGCGAACGAGAAAGCGGAAACGAATCAGTGTTTTTTTGTTTTTTCTTTCTTTCTCACGGAACAATGACCCGGCGTTTCAAATCGCAGCCTCTTCACCGAGAAAAAAAACAAAAACAAAACACGATTCAAAAACAGGGGACGTCTCGATGCCACTTTGCGATTTAAAAAAAACCGTAAGGTGCGCTCGGGCGGGTGTTTCCTGCGGCATGTTACGACGAGGCGTTTTAAGCTTCTAAAATGTGCGAAAAGTGCGCCGGGCTGCGAGGGAACCGAAGCAATACTCGACGAGCAAAAGCAAGTTGCAACAAGCGTGCGTGAGGTTTGTTTTTGTTTTTTTTACGACGACAAAACGTTATGTATACATGTGTTTACCGGTCAGATCGTGTCGGGAGCGTAAACGGCTAAAGCGGGACCACGACGAGGCTTAAAAAACAACAACTTGATGAACACTAAAACAAAATAATACCTTTTTTTTTTTTTTTTTTTTGGTAGTTTCGACTTGCTGAAATCTGTACTCCAGCCACGTCATTGTCACGTTTTTGCGATTTGGATCCAGTAATTCACGACAACGACAAGGTTGAGCGCGGATTGTAACAGCCTGTTTTTGAGCGAAGACCTGTTGTTTTTTGTTTTTGTTTTTGTTTTTAGACCGTTGTGGAGGATTTCGTCTATACAATATAATGTGTTTGTATGAGGTGCCATTCTGGTGATCAGGGGCGTTAACGTTCTAAAATACAGTCTAAACTCGAGCTAAATGGAAATCAAGTGATCAAAAAACGTCCATTTTTTTAAAAAGGGGGAAATGCACTTTCAAAGGTAAATGTAACGGTTCAGTCAGTTTTCCCGTGTTTTATGTTGTTGTTAACTGATGGAGTTACACGAAAACTATCATGTGAAGTAGATGGACAAATGACCAAAAAATGACAATTAAAAAGGAAAAAAGGCTTGGTCTTCCTGCGTGACGTTTGCATGTTCTCCCGTGTCAGGTCTGGTCCGGGTTCCTCTGCTTTCGCCGAGCAAAACGAGATCAAAATGTCTTGTTTTTTGGAAAATTTATGAACATAATTGGTCAAAAACGGATACAAAATGAACGTTTTTATTGGCCTGGCTACGGCGTTTGCATGTTCTCCCCGTGTCAGGTCTGGTCTGAGTTCCTCTGCTTTCGTCGAGCAAAACGAGATCAAAACTTGTCTGCATTTTTGGGAAAATTTAAGACATAATTGGTCACAAACGGATCACAAATGACCTTTTTATTGGCCTGGCTAACGGCGTTTGCATGTTCTCCCGTGTCAGGTCTGGTCAGTTTCCTCCGCTTTCGCGGGCAAAACGGATCTGAATCTTGTCTCGTTTTTTGGAAGATTTAACAGAAAACTGATCACAATGACACGTTCTTGGCTGGCGACGTACAACTTTATCTCAGAACTTTGGGCGACCATTTTTTTGCGCCGTGTTTTGACTTAAAAACAGCGTTATTTATTATTAGCCCGATGCTAGTACCTCACACAAATACATTTCACGTCATATACAGAAGTGTGATTATTATTCTTTTGTCATATTATAGTCATTATATTGTGTGTCGACGAAATTAGTTTTTTTTTTTTTTTTTTTTTGGAAACCCTGGGACGCCTGGAGTCAAACAGACGACGTCGTCGTTCACCTGCCTTGAATGTGTCGACGCGGCAGAACGTTTTTGAAAGAGCAAAAAAAAAAAGGTTGCGTTTTATCCTTTTTTGCAAAATGTCTCTTTTCACTGCAAAAATTAAATGTCTACACGTGTTTAAAATGAGATTTACTAATTTGGACAATATTTCAAAACGTTTCATGATATTTTCTACTTACAGGGTTAAAACAATTGCATTTAGTGTTATTTTTTGGTGAATTTTAACCCAAATTTCTTCCAATTTAGGTTAAAATAATAATTTAAAAAAAACATAAATGAAATCATGTATAGAGTAAAAAAAATAATTGGTCTCACTATCAAAGATTAAAGGTGCACTAAGTAATCATGAAAAGTTACACAGTACACCTTTTTTTTTTAATTTAAAATTCAACTCATTTTAACTCGTAGATCATGTTTTTTGCAGTGTCGACTTTCAGAAATTATAGTTTTGTTTTTCTTTTGCTGATTATTTAATTTAAGACTCACGATCAGATTAAATGCTCTAATTGCCTTGTATGAGAACTCACATTTTATTATTATTATTAAGCCTCTGTCTCTATATAAGAAATATTTTAATATAATAGGATATGGGAAATCTTTAACACAGACATGACAAAGCCATTGTGATCTTTTAAACATGCTTATTGATACTTGTACATTGAACAGACTGCGTTATATAAAGCTTAAAATGCCGATGATTTTAGTATAAACTTAAGGTGAAATGAAGCAAAAATAAAATGTTTGGGACTTTTTACCTCGAGTGTTTTGAGTCGGTCTGATTTATTTGGGTGAAACTTGACGAACGCCAAAACGCACAATTTGAACGCTTTTAACGGCCCATTTTCTGCTCGATTGACCTTTTTTATTCATCTAAAGCATAATAAGAATTTAACTTAATTAAGCCTTTTTTTAACGCCATAACCTGCTAGTGCTGAGAACTTATTTTAATTTCATTTTATTAATTTAATTCTGTTAATTTCTATTTTATTTTATGACATTTGACGATATTTAATGAAATTTTATTTTGGGACATTTTATTTTATTTTGTTTTATTTTATTTTATTACATTTAATGACATTCTATTTTGTGACATTTTATTTTGTGACTTTTTTTCTTTTCTTTTTTTTAAACCTTCCCCATTTAAAGAAAAGGTGACAGGATTGACTAAACCCTCAGCACAAGTTCACATGGTTCAGCCTTAGCAGTATTATATACAGTACTATACAGTAAGAGCCTCTATTTTAACCATTCATTTAAAATAAATGATCCTTTTTTTGGTTGAAAATATTCCACAGCAAACTCCAGGACTAAAATATTAATATATTTATCTTCTGATGGGGATCGTTTTGCATTCTTTTTTCGCCTCAGAACTCCAAAATGGTCAGTTGTTATTATTTAGTCTTTTAAATGTCAATGACGATGACTTTTCTTCAAGGCACACTTGTGTTCCGGAGCAAAACTACATTTTAACTTTACTAAAGAATTCAAACTGGGATAAACCTGAGCTGTCCTTTTTGTTTTCGGTTTTATTTGGGTTACTCTAGTCCTTTTTTTTTTCTCTCTTTTCACTCTAGTCTTGTTCTGTTAATTTGTTACATAAAAATCATGTCACTTATTGCATAACGATTTAAAAAAATAGAACTGATTTAAGCTTAGATGTTTATCAGAATTCAGTTTGTCGTCTTTATTAATGGCTTATTAAAACAAAGCTGCACAAATCAGATAATCTGTCGAAGTAAAGTCGGTTCACTTTAGTCTGATTTTAGTTTGAACACAGCTTCAGACAGAGCAGTGCCTCCAGTTAAACACAACATCAAAACTATCCACAAGGTGAATTTAACTCTACTCTAAGAGACAAAAGGCTACATATTTGATCATAATAAATACACTGAAAATGGGGGTCTTACTACAGACTTTATCCAGGTTTTAATTGCAAATCATTTAATGCAGGCATGTCCAAACTATGGCCCGGGGGCCTAATGCGGCCCTCAGACCATTTTTGTTGGCCCTCCATCTTCCTGCTAACTTGGTCCAAACAACAAAAAGTAGTACTTTTTACTGTAAAATTGGAGAAAATTCAAGCATTTTGTTGTTATACCAACCTAATATGAATGTTCCAAGTCTTATTGAAGTGTGGAGGCCCATCGACACTGGCAAATGCAACATTTTGAATGATTCACTTCATTGCCGGGTTGTCTGTGGCCCCTCGGCTCTGTATACGTTTAGAAATGCGGCCCTCGGTGAAAAAAGTTTGGACCCCCTGGATTAATGTTATTTAATTCCCAGAAAAATGACAAAATTTGTCAAAATATTTTCCGTATTTCATAATTTTTTTGGGGGGGTGACAATTCATTACATTCCACAGGGACTATTCATTCATTCATTCATTCATTCTCTTTTAAATGGTAGAAACACATCAGGGATCTGAAGTCTGTGGGGGTGTTTCATGGCGGTTGGTATCCATGGTGACATCACTGTCATTGCAGCCGGCAAGTGCGTGTGAAATGTGACATATAAAGCATATGCATCGCGCGTGATGTCATCATGTGTCGTCATAATTGCAGCGTCATTTAATGAAATAATCACGGAAACTGCAGGATCTGGACACGCTTCTAGTTTAATGTTAGTCCCGCTTCATTACTATTATTATTATTATTATTATTATTATTATTATTATTATTATTATTATTATTATATATTATTATTTATGCTTTGTCACTGCAGCGGTTCGCCTACGTCATCACTGCGCGCCTCCCTCAGTCGCTTCTGATCGTTCGTCTTGTGTTTTTAGCCTTTTGTTTTCCTTCTTTCTCCCGAGCCCCGTAACGACCCCAGACCCGGAGGCCTCGTGGTTTGTCAGACCGGTGTTCAGAGCCGCCCTCGCCGCCATGGAAACCG
Organism: Chaenogobius annularis; assembly: GCA_015082035.1. Lineage (NCBI taxonomy): Eukaryota > Metazoa > Chordata > Actinopteri > Gobiiformes > Gobiidae > Chaenogobius > Chaenogobius annularis. The sequence goes on from BJKM01000870.1 coordinate 48,456, forward strand.
GGGACCCCGCGGAGGAGAGGCCGACGACCACCACGGAGCCCGACGCGAAGCCGCCCGGTGGAGGCGCTCTGTCCGCGGCGCAGCGCAGAGCCGAGATCCGCCGCAGGAAACTGCTCCAGAACTCCGAGGAGCGGATGCACCGGATCGTGGGCAAAGCCAAAACCGAGCCCGACAGTGGTACGACGCGTGGCGGAGGGAATCGTGTTATTCGGGCTAAATTTGGTTAAACATTTGGACAGAAGGAGCTGATGACGCAAGCCAACAGGTTCAATGCAGGGTCATTCTTGAGATCTAATAATAAACATGTTACACATGTTACACATGTTAAACAGATGCTCTTCTGTCTCACGACGTTAGAACCGCGTGTCGCCTTTTGTCTAAAGAAGAAACTGCAGTTACAACTGGACCGGACCGAGCCTAAAGCTGCAGAGACAGTTTTGGTCCTGTTTGTGTTCAGGCCCAGCCTCTTGTCCTCATGTCCCCTGCCTCTTGTCCCCTGCCTCTTGTCCTCTTGTCCTCTTGTCCCCTGCCTCTTGTTCCTCCATTGCCTCTTTGTCCCGCTGCCTCTTGTCCCTGCCTTTGGTCCCTGCCTCTTGTCCCTGCCGTTCTTTGTCCACCTGCTCTTGTTCCTCTTGTCCCTCCCTGCCTTCTTGTCCTCTTGTCCCTGTCCCCTGTCCCGCTTGTCCCCTGCCTCTGTCCCTCCTTGCCTCTTGTCCCTCCTTGTCCCCCTTGCCTCTTGTCCTCTTGTCCTCCTGCCTCTTGTCCCCTGCCTCTTTGTCCCCTGCCTCTTGCCCTGCCTCTTGTCCCCTGCCTCTTGTCCCCTGCCTCTTGTCCCCTGCCTCTTGTCCCTGCCTCTTGTCCCCTGCCTCTTGTCCCTGCCTCGTCCCTGCCTCTTGTCCCCTGCCTCTTGTCCCCTGCTCATGTCCCCTACCTCATGTCCCGCAGAGGCTGCACTAGCTCTGCCTCATGATTGGCTGAGCTTTAGGTCGTGACCTCAGATCAGTGAGAGTAAAAGTGCAGGTTTTAAACGCTGGATTAGTGGTAGAAAAGGTCTCAAATGAAATATACATTGGGTCGCACATGAGCCACACACCGCTTCCATCAGAGCCAGTTTCACCCGCAAGCGGCACTGAAGGGCTGGTATTTGCTGTGGAACATGTGGCTGCAATTATATTATATTTATAATTATATATATAATTATAATTATTGACAGTTGGACTTTAAATCATTTATTTAGATTTGTGAAGTCATTCAATAAAACATTCATTGACACGTTAAATTAGAAAGTCAATGTTTAATTATGTTAAATAAAATATAATGTAATTCATCGTGGTGAATATTTCTAGCGTGATTCATTTTTGATGAATTGACAACACTTAAGTTTTATAACAACAGTTTCAACGTGTATGGAAGACCACGCGTATGGAAGACCGCTATGCAGTATGGAAGACCGCGCGTATGGAAGACCGCGCGTATGGAAGACGACCGCGCGTCAAAGAAGACCGCCGATGGAAGACCGCGCGTATGGAAGACGCGCGTTGGAAGACCGCGCGTATGGAAGACCGCAGCGTAAGGGAAGACCGCGGCGTAGGAAGGAGACCGCTGGATGGAAGACCGCGTATGAGACATCGTGTATGGAAGACCTCCGTGTATGGAAGACCTCCGTGTATGGAAGACCTCCGTGTATGGAAGACCTCCGTGTAATGGAGACCGCGCGTATGGAAGACCACGTGAAACAGCTGACGCTTTTGACCAAAACGTTCCAGTCATTTCTGAATAACGAGGACTGGTGGGCTCAGTCTGAACACGTTAGTTCCGTTGTAAAGTTCTAAACCCGACATTTAGGACTTACTTTACTTTCACGTGGGAAAGGGTTTTGTCGTTTTAAAATGACCTGAAAAGAAGGTCAATCTGGCTTTTGCGTCGCTCTGATGCAGCGGCATCTGGGAAGAGAGAACTGTACTGCTCTGGTTGCTCCTGACAATTGATTTATGCCTTATTATTGACTTCGAGCTTTCCTTCAACTCTCTTCTGGTCTCTTTCCTCGCTTCGTTCAGTAGCCGCGGTTCCAACTGGACTTGGACGGGTCTCAGTCCTGGACGCCGCACGTTCCTCCAGCATAGCCGCAGCGGCCCTCCCCCTTACGAGTCGGCCCCTCCCAGGCGCGGCGTCCGACTGCAGCAAAACCGCTAGAGGGCGCGTGGAGGAGGACCCGGGGAGGTGAGGCAGATGCCCAGAGGCGAAGAGCGCGGCCGCGTCCCCAGGAAGGGCCTGCAGAAAAATCCTGTCCCGTTCGGACGACGCCATGAACCTGCGCGGAGCAGCTGGCCAACCGAGAAGCCGGCGCCGGACCCGGGCGGAGACGGAAGAGTTCGAGCTGCGCTTCAGGGTCTTCCGGCTGATCGGCAGCGTCCTCCTCGCGCTGTTGGCCGAGCGTTCGTTCTGCAAGTATCTGTGAGTCGTAACGAACGGCGCTCGTGTCTCGCTTCGCGCCGCGTTGTTCACGCCGTTTTCACCCGTTTGTTTTCAGTCCATCTTTGCCCCCTTCCTGACCCTGGAGCTGGCCTACATGGGGCTGTCCAAGTACTTTCCAAAGGTGAGTCCTGCATTTGCAAACAGAAAAGAAGCACCCTTTTTGTTCTGAGATTCATCGCAAATCATCTTAAAAAATCCTGTTTTAAGCGTTTCGAGCGAAATGTTAGAAAATAATGAACTCAAAAAGGGCCGGCCTGTTAAAAAATACTAATATCGGTCGACACACAAATATAACGACTATAATATGACAAAAGAATATACTCACCACTTGTGTGTGTATATGATGTGAAATGTATTTGTGTGAGGTCCTGCATGGTGCCTAATAATTAATAACACTTGTTTTTTTTTTTTGGGTAAAACATGGCGTAAAAATGGTCGACCAAGAGTTTCAAGGCCAGTAACTTGGATTTGACAGCTTTTGTTAAAAATCAAAAAAAAAAAAAAAAACTAGACACGATTCTGATCCGTTTTGCTCGGCGAAAGCAGAGGAAACCAGGCCTGACACGGGCAGAACATGCAAACGCCGGAGCCAGGCAAATAAAAATGTCATTTGTGATCCGTTTTCGACCCATTTTTGGTTAAATCTTCCAAAAAAAACTAGACATCCAGCGGTCCAAAAGTCCCACAATCCCTCTTTAGGAAGTGCTAAAGTTGTGGGCCTTGACAAACATTTACAAATATTGTTATCGATCTGTGAATGTTGCTTATAGCGAGACGACTTTTGGAGATTGGTTTTGTCTTGAAAACCCCTGTGAGAAGTTCAGAACGTCCCTTAAACGTATCGGTGCTGATGGGCCGGGACGAGCCCCAACCGAGGAACCTTTTTCACGGGGTCCCTCATGCCATCGTTGTGCGTTGTTCCTCAGGTGGAGAAGAAGGCCCAGACCACAGTGCTGACCACGGCCCTGCTCCTGTCCGGGATCCCGGCCGAGGTCATAAACCGCTCCATGGAGACGTACCGGCGCATGGGGGACGTGTTCGCCGACCTGTGCGTGTACTTCTTCACCTTCATCCTGTCGCACGAGGTCCTGCTCCTGTACGGCTCCGAAACGCCATGACGACAGACGGACAGACTCTGCAGACGAGTGTTTCCAAGACGGCTCGATTTTAGACCACAGAATGTCATTTTTAAACACAGAATAACGGTGGTTTCTTAAATATTGCCTTGTGGAACGCTCCGGGTCGATAAATTAACTTAATCAGATCCACGCTTTGGTTTATTTGATCACATTCCTGGTTTTTATCATTTGTTTTGGTCCAATTTTGTCCTATTTATCATTTCCAGTGTTGATACTCGTTCAAATGAGCGTCTAGCTCTGACACTAGTTTCAGTATTTGTGTGTTCATTTATTTCTTTCTTTTTTTTTCCTTTTTCTTTCGACAACAATTTATAAAGGTCTCATTTCAAATCTACCGCTACTTGGTCCTCGAACGCACCCGCCAGATCCACAAACCAAGTCTAAAGCAGACCCAAACCAGGTTAAAAAAACAAAACAAACAAGTGTGGACCGGCGGCGACTGGAAGCACGGCCGCGCCCTCGTCCACCGCGTGACGTCGTTGGGATGTTTGTTCCTTTTTTTGTGTGTGTTTTTGATGCGTTATGTTCAGGTAAATGCGGGAAAACGCCTTTAACGAACGACGCAAAACGAGAATGAATCGGGGCCAAATGAGAAAATCTTGATAAACACAAAAATAAATGAAATCGAAGACATTTTACACCAACGCAAATGTTTAAAAAATGAATACAAATGGCATGAAAATGGCCTTAACGACGGAGCATGACACGTGGGAGCTTTGACGACGCAAACACGACCGAGTCCGTGAAAGCCTGCGGTCGGATATTAAAGGTGCACACTGTAACTTTTCCGGCGCGAGGGTCCGGAGGGTTTTTAATCGCAGTGCGTGGACCGTTCCGGAGCACGGGGGTGGTTTTTAAACCGGGCCGCGAACCGGTCCCCACCCACAGTGAATCCGTCATCCGTGGGTTTCGGAAGCGATGGGAAATCAAGACCGTTGCCGTAGCGATGAACAATTCAGCCCAAAAGATGATTGCAAAGAGGGAATTGACGAGATTACGCGTCACTTTTCTCATTTAAAAATAATGTAATCATTGAAAAACTTAAATGCCGTACTGTGGAATATTCCAGGCCAAGCAAGAACTTCTACAGTTACATATTGCACCTTTTTATTATGATGTTACAGCGAATTAAAAAAAAGAAAAAATCTCAAATTGGTCATAAAAATTACACAAAAAAACACTTAAATACAACAATTAAGAAATAAATTGTTGAACTTAACTTGTCATCGTATTAAAAACAAAACAATCAAAAATGACCGACAACAAATCCTGTATCCGTCTGAAAGGTCAAACTATTCTTTTTTGCACTGCAAAACAGGATTATGATCAAATGTTAAATTAATCTCGATTGTTTCACAGTTTTTTTTTGTTGTTTTTTTTTGTTTACAGTGGAAACGCTAATGTTACAAACGACGTAAGCATTTAGCCTTTGTACACGCTAACGGCAGTATCATTAACAAATGTACAAATGTAAATCGTTCTTGTAACGAGTGGATTTCGTTTTGACCCGATTTACTCCGTTAATTTAATTTATTTCTGTGAATATTTCTGAATTGTTTACATATGAACGTGTTTGTATTGAGCGCTGATGGAGCCTTGTGCAATGTGTGCAAATAAATGTGTTCTAAAATCGATAAACACTTTATTTTATTTATTCAAAAGGTAAAACCCGTGTTCGCGGTTCTTTGTAAAGCACAAGTTGATCAAAAAGTGTGGACGGAAGAAGAAAAAAATCAACAATTAAACGAATTGGCCAATAAAATCATGATTAAAGTGTTTTTGACTTGATTCGCTTTGCTCAAAACGCTCCTCCGTATCGTACAAACGTTTCTTACTCGCCACTGACTCGTGAGTTCCTTTATTCCTGATCGGACACGCCTGGCATGAGGCCGCGCCCATGCTTTGGCGCCGATCTCTGGCGAGCGGGACGGTGATGAGGGTGGCTTTATCTACACCATGGGGGGGGGGCTGTCTCTGGAGCGGGCATCTGAAAACGGCTGACAGATGTGATCCAGAGACAAACCAGGGGACAACGGACAGAGGGGCGCCGCGGGCAGTGCCAACTCTGGGCGGAAGGTTTGGGGCTGAGAATCACAGGATGCCACGCGGCAATACACAATATGAACTGAAAAGGCGCATTTACCGCCGTCTTCTGTGGTTGTACGTCTTCTGTAGTTGTACGTCTTCTGTAGTTGTACGTCTTCTGTGGTTGTACGTCTTCTGTAGTTGTACGTCTTCTGTGGTTGTACGTCTTCTGTGGCTGTACGTCTTCTGTAGTTAGTTGTACATTCTGTGGCTGTACGTCTTCTGTGGCTGTACGTCTTCTGTGGCTGTACGTCTTCTGTGGCTGTACGTCTTCTGTAGTTGTACGTCTTCTGCGGCGGTACGTCTTCTGCGGGTTGTACGTCTTCTGCGGCGGTACGTCTTCTGCGGGTTGTACGTCTTCTGCGGCTGTACGTCTTCTGCGGCTGTACGTCTTCTGCAGTTGTACGTCTTCTGTAGTTGTACGTCTTCTGTAGTTGTACGTCTTCAAAGTACGTGTTTTACAAAAAAAAGAAAGGAGAAAGAGAGAAAAAGAGGAAGTGACGCTGATGTCTCAAAGCAAAAGTGACGCTGATGTCATAAAGCAGAAAGGATCACAAAAGACTTCTGGTTCAGACCTTCACTTCAGAAGGTCTCGCGTTCACAAACCGCTCTCTGTCTTTCTCTCTCCTTCTCTATTTCTCTCTTTCTATCCTTTTCTTTCTTTTTTACGGTATGACGTACAACTACAGGAGGTGGCGGTGAATGCACCTTTTCAATTGGCTGCCAACCGCCATTAAAAGCAACAACAACGACGACGACGTTCACAAACCTCTGCACCAAGACAAGTCGTGTTTTACATTTCTCTGTGAAAAACCGGACCCAAAACGCGAAGATGTCGAAGCCGATGAAGGTGGTAGAGATGCGTCGGGAGCAGCTCTTGTGCGACGCCGTGATCCAGGTCGGGGGCTCGCAGTTTCACGTGCACAAACCGGTCCTAGGCACTCTTTGCCCCTTCTTCAGGTGAGGACATCACGGGCCACAACCTCCGGGACCAAAAATAGCTCACGATTATTCATTTCTGACACTGTCCATGACCAGCAGTGAAACTAATATCAGATCTGAAGAAGCCTTTAAACCTGAATTGTCTTTTCATCCTCAGATCTTTGTTCACCGCCTGTCACGTTCCTCACAACGGTATTTACGTCATCCCTGACCTCTCAGCTGACATCATGCAAGCTTTTATAGAGTTCGCTTACACTGACGATATCTCGATAACCAAAGACAACGTCGATGAACTTTTTATCGCCGCCGATCGCTTCCTCGTCGCTGGGGTAACTCGGGCGTGTTGCAAATTCCTGGAGGATTCCCTCAGCCCCCAGACGTGCCTCGAAACTTGGTGGATGACGAAAAACTTCTACAACCCTGAGCTGAAACAGAAGGTGTTCTCCTACATCCTGGGACATTTCGAGGAGCTGATGACCTGTCCAGACTTCCTGCAGCTCTTGCAGGAGGATCTTGCGAGCTTCATCGAAAACGACCTTCTGAACGTGCGACAGGAGACCACCGTGTTCGAGGCCATCCTGCTCTGGATCAACGACTCGCCCGAGGACAGGGGGGCGCACTTCAAGGAGCTCCTGTCCAAAGCAAGTCCTGGTTTTACCTTTTTACAACTTTTAATTTGGTGACTTTATATTTGCCTTTGTAAATATTTAGAAGAATCACAAGTAAGTACAGAGCTGTGGGCGGGGATAGGGGGTTAGGTAACGCCAACAATCGATCCACATACAACTTGGGAGTACAACATCGTTAAAAGCTTTAAAACTTTCTTTTCTCTAAACTTGCCTCTTCATCCTGTTGTCTAGGTCCGTCTGGACTTCATCGACTCGCAGATCTTCACCGACCTCATCATCGGGAATGAGCTTGTCAGGCAAAATCCCACTTACGAGACGTACTTGATCAGAACCAGGGAGTTATTGCTGGATGTCCAAACACAGGGCTCGCCCATAAGACCCTCTTCGTCCCCCTGGCGCCCCAGCACTCCCCGGGGGCCGTGGGTGGCAGAAACGTGAGAACCACACACGCCATTGAGTTCTACGGCGGCGGCGCCAAATGCTGGGTCTTAGAAGGACAAAAAGGACGAGACCCCGCGAGCTCTTCCCGGGGCGCCCCTTCCCTTGACGAGTGCGTGTACATCATCGGGGGATCGGGAAGTTACCATGCAAAAGGGCGACCTGATCAGACACAGCTGGCATGAGACCGCCGCGCCCATGCTTTCACGCCGGTCTTTGGTGAGCGTGGCCACGGTGATGGGGGTGGCTTTCATCTTAACGCCGATGGGGGGGGCTGTCTCTGGAGCGTGCGTCTGAACACGGCTGAAAGATATGATCCGGAGACAAACCAGGGGACAAAGAACAGAGGAGCGCCGCGGGCAGTGCCAACTCTGAACGGAAGGGTATAAAGAAGACCACGGACGAAGAGGACGTTTGAACTCCTGAATGTGTGTGGGCAATGTTTGGGGGGCTGAGCAACCTTCGACGACGGCGGCGCCTGAATACACGACAGCACCGAGGAATACCAAACGCAAACGCGAGAATCGGTCCAAAAAAAGATCGACAAAATAGCTTTGAACGACGAAAATCAGACCAAAAACGCGCTTAAATAAGAATATTAATAAATACGAGTCATGATCGTAACCATGGTTCTATGGTTCGCTGCTTCTGGGGGGCCGGAGGGACGGAACAACAGTGTCTACGTCAACTGCGTCCATACCATTTTAGTGCTGTCAACACGAAGTTCCACCAAATGTACCAAAGACACAGAAGCCCGCAATATATCAATACTGTGAACAAATAAAGTGTTAACGATCGATTTATCTCAGCGTTTTGCTTCGTAAAAGGTGAAAAATAAGAGCGTTTCATAATCACGGGGTTGAACTCGACTTTGAGGGGTTTTAATCACCTCAAAAACAATAGAAATCCTCAGCCACTTCACCTTATTTTGTATTGAAGTTTTTATTGTGTTTTATTATTGTATCGTCAAAGTTTTACGTCCCGATACTCCACGCCCATCTACAGGTCTGTCTCGGACTGTTTTGTACCTCAACGTGACAAACCTTCAACTCTTTTCACTGCAGATCCACGTCGTTCTTCCATCTTTTATGTCATTCATCCATCCGCCTTAAAAACGCCTTCGCCCAACGTGGGGCTGGCTTTACCGGCCTCAGAGTTTGGACTTTAGGACGGGTGTTTGGTCGATCATTGATGACATGGAAGTGCCCCGCCCTGGTCTGACCTTCCCAACATGTCCACCTACTCAGCCCAAGAAGCAGCTCCTGCAGCGGCGGCCGGCGACGCGTCAACATCCATTTCACTCAAATATGAGTAGCAACAGTATGAAGTCTGCTGTATTTCAACATGAGCTTTAGATAACTGCATAGTGACAAATTATTGTACATTTACTCGCAACGAGAAGTTCTCTGGTTTGATTTCTAATGAAGTGGGCCTTCACCTTAACCGTAGAGACCCCTGAGTCCTGGCTCTGCTTTACTGCTTCTCACGTCTGAAATGAAATAACTGCTGTCTCATTCTCAGGACAAATACATTATTATGACAAATATTGTATCAGTTTTGTAATGGTTCTAAAGCGCAACTTCACCAATGTTCATAAATGTGTCTTGGGCCATGACATAGTGTTCAGTGCGCTGTTTTGGAAGGAGCTGGGTGGGGCAACAGCTCCTTCTAGTGTACATGTGTCAAACTCAAGGCCCGCGGGCCAGATGTGGCCCGCCAGACGTTTTCATCTGGCCCGCCGAACATTTCTAGTTTATAATTATTCATTTCCAATAGATATATCGCGTTTCTAGAGACTACAATTCCCTGCAATCCTTTGCAGCCCTCTCCCGCGTCTGCTCGTGCGTGCGAGGCTGTTGGCTTGAACACACGGGAGGCGACAACGACAGCGACCAGCGACACTTTCTGGAGAGGTTTAAAATGGAACAATCCGGCAGCGATGAGTTGTAGCGCTCCTGCCCCAGGGGCACGATTCGTGGAGAACACGAGGAATAAAGAAAAGAGGCGGTTTTGCTGGACGTTGATTGGCTGTGCTAAAAGCGGCGCTAAATGTGAAAGCTAACAACAAAGAAAACAAAACTTCTTTGCTGATCAACTCTGTGAGGAAAACTCCAAACCGAGTGCAAAACCTGGACGATCATGAGCCACAGGTAAAAACAGGTCAGAGTGTAATAAAGTCTGAACTGACAGAGTGAACTGCTTTGAGCTCTCACTTTCGATTCACCACATGAATCATTTGTCACTAAAAATAAGCTCTTAAACGTAAATAGTCGAGCTCCATACTTGAGTTTGTGTAGTCAACATTGAGACATGTTCTGTTACAAACATTTAATATCAGAACTGTCATATCACACGTCCATGGTTCCTGTTTCCTGCTGCTGCAATGAACTATGGACCTCAGTGTCCACATTAGAACCTTGATTACTAGGCCTGATATAACATTTGTTTATATTTGTTATTGTTTTATTATTTTTACATTACGTCGGACTACTGTATATCAGCGTACCCAGCCTGAGCGTCTAAACGCGGCCCCTGCCTCAAAATGAGTTTGACACAATGTAAGTAGCTCTGCCTCTAGTGCTCTAGTGCCCTCTTAGTGCCCTAAGTAGCTTACGGCATGTCAAACATACGGCACAGCGGGCCCGAACCACGGGCCGTGATTGATTTAAATCCGGCCCGGCATACATGTATGAGTATATAATTAAAAGAATGCAAGACTCTATCGCTCATTTCTATAAAAGTTGTGATTTTTTAAATGAATACAAACAATTCTCCGCTCCGGCCTCTAGGAAAGGGCCAAAAAGTTAAACTGTGCCGCCAGACGTTTTATATCTGGCCAGCAACTTTGTCTAATTTATAGTTCAATCAATTTCAATAGACCTATAGCATTTATCGCTGGACTACTACACCGTTCCCAAATCCTTTTGCAGCGGCCGCGCCTTTCCCATCACGCTGCTGTTGCGGCTGCCGGTGAAGTGCCAGGTCTTTTAGAATGCACGCGCCGTACGGCACTTTTACAGATTTGAGGCAGAGGTTCTAACGAGGAAGAGACGTTTTTGAGGAAACACGTTTGGAAGAACAGAAAGGGACGTTTATGTGGACATTAGGCCGGGCGGGACGCTAAAAGTGGAGCTAATCAGTGGAGCTAACAAGAAGGACAAACTTCTGTTGCGACAGCTTCTGTGGGAAACATTGCAAAACCGGGATCAGATCATGAGCCACGAGTAAAAACACAGGTCAGAAATGTAATAAAGTATGAACATGATGTGTCCACACTAATGGGACTGTGGAATAAAAACAGAATGACTCATTGGTTCACTCACATGAATAACTCTGTCTCTAAAATCAGCTTTTAACCTAATAAAATACGTGAGATAATATTGAGTTTTGTGGCAGCAACAACCAACAGATCTGTGATTCTCAAAATTTCATATCAGTAAATCATTATCACAAGTCCAAGTTCTTGCTTTCTGCTGCTAGCTGCATGAGATGTGTCCACAAAGTAACTATTTACTGATCAGCTATTTATATCTTTAGTACTTTTTATGTTTCTAATACTTCTTACGTTATGTTCGGTCCTGCGACCACAACTTGAGTAGTACCGAAATATCGGACCCGCGGCCCAATGATTTGTACACCAGCCTGCTAGTGCCCCTAGTGCTCTAGTGCTTCTGCTCTAGTGTTCTGCCACTAGTTGCTTCTGCACCTAGTTCTTCTGCCTAGTGCTTTCTCTAGTGCTTCTAAGTCTCTCCCCCTCATGTGCTTCTGCCTCTTAGTAGCTTCTGCCAAGTGCTTCTGCACTAGTGTTTGCCCTGAGTTGTTCTGCTCTAGTGCTTCTGCAACTTAGTGCTTTGCCTACTACGTGCTCTGCCCTAGTGCTTCGCCACTAGTGCTTTTCTGCCACTAGTGCTTTCTACTAGTGCTTTCTGCCTCTAGTGACATCTGCAACTAGTGCTTGCGCACTTAGTGTATTCTTGCCTTAGTGGCTTCTGCACTCTAGTGCTTCTCGCCATCTGGTTTTGCTTCTGCCTCTAGTCGCTTCTGCTAGAGTTGCCTTTCTGACCACTAGTAATGTTGGTCTTCACTGCCTGTGCTGGACATGCCTCAGGGTTCTCTGCACTAGTGCTTCGGCCACTATGTGCTTGCCTGGTCCCTGTTCTGCCATGTCGTTTCTGCTTCTCTCTGAATAGCGTTCGCACTAAGTGTTTTCGCTCTTCTGTCCTCGGTAGCTAGTCGCTCCGTAAGCATACAGTTATTGCTTGACCTCGTCTTCTAGCGTTGGCTTCTGCCTTCTAAGTGCTTTCTGGTCTTCCTTAGTGCTTCTGCCTCTGTGCTCTGCCTCTAGGTGCTTCTTTTGCCTCTAGTGCTTCTGCCTCTAGTGCTTCTGCCTCATAGTCTCTAGTGCTTTCTTGCTCTAGTGCTTCTGCTTGAGCTTCTAGCCTGTGCTTCTGCCGGCTAATCTCGCACTGGTGCTGTCTGCTTGGGCTGCTTTCGCACAGTGCTTTCCGCCACTGTGCTAGGTGCCTCATGCTAGTGTTGCTCAGTAGTCGGTCTGACCTGATGTACTCGCAAGCTGTGCCCTAGCTTTCTGCTTTTCAGTGCTCTTCAAGTGCTTCTCGCCTCTAGTGCTTTCTGCCACTTAGTGCTTTGCTCTAGTGCTTTCTGTCCTTTGTTTCTGCCTCTGGTGCTTCTGCCTCTGGTGCTTCTGCCTCTATGTGCTTCTGCCTAGTGCTTTCTGGTGCTTCTGCCTCTGGGTGCTTCTGCTGCCTGGTGCTTGCATCGAGGTGCTCTCAGTCTGTGCTCTGCCCTGTGCTTCTGCCTGGTGCTTCTGCTCTGTGCCTCTAGTGTCGTCTTCTGCCTCTGGTGCTTCTGCTCTGTGCTTCTGCTCTAGTGCTTTCTGGTGCCATGTCTGTCGGCTTCTGCTCTGTGCTTCTGCTAAGTGCTTCGCTCTGCTTCTGCAGTGCTCTATTTGCTTCTTGGCTTCTGCCTAGTGCTTCTGCCTCTGGTGCTCAATCTGCCATCTGGTGTTCTAGCCACTTATTCTAAGGTGCTTCTGCTCTGGTGCTTTCTGCATTCGGTGCTTCTTCTGCAACTGGTGCTTCTTGCCACTGGCTGCTTCGCCATGGTGCTTCTGCCTCTGGTGCTTCTGCCCACTCTGGTGCTTCTGCAACTGGTGCTTTCTGGCCACTGGTCGCACTGGTGTTCTGCCACTGGTGCTTCTGCCACTGGGTGTTTCTGCCTCTGGTGCTCCTGGCCTCTGGTGCTCTTGCCTCTGGTGCTTCTGCCTCTGGTGCTGCTGCTCTGGTGCCTTGTCTCTGTGCGGTGCTTCTGCCTCTGGTGCTTCTGCCTCTGGTGCTTCTGCCTCTGGTGCTTCTGCCTCTGGTGCTTCTGCCTCTGGTGCTTCTGCCTCTGGTGCTTCTGCCTCTGGTGCTTCTGCCTCTAGTTGAAATGCAGTGCAGTCGGGCAGATAAACGCCTTTACAGGAAGTGAGTTTCCCGTCTGCAGCAGCGTCAGGAATATGAACACAATGAAGATCTGCTGCTTTGTCTTGTCCCTGAGAGAGAGTTTACAGTGTAACTTCCCTCCTTCCGCGTTACTTCCTGAAAAGGGTGTCTAGCGCCTCCCCCTTTGTGACGTGGACTTTTGGAGCACGTGGTCTTGAAATGGTCTGGTTACGAAATGTATAATGATGAATTGTTATATCTATCTATAAATATGAAGGTATCATGTTGTAAAGCTCTGCTATTGAAGAGAATTATAACAAATGTTTAGATGAAAAGTCCGATTTAATTGACAACAAATTACATTTGCCCATTTAGATGTTCTAATATCGTCACCCAGATCACTTTGTTTTGGTTTGGACGTTTGTTTGTTATTAACATTTAATTTATGAATGTTCACAATATAATGTGGCCTAAATGCATTGATTGTTTGTTGTGCGATTTATATCAAACCAGAAGAAACAGAAAACATTGTTACATAATGGAGTTATGCAATATTTCATTGTATTCAATTTTCTCGTGTGTTATTGTCTTTTTTGTATCATGTCGATCTCTAATAAATGCAATACACATCTTTTATCATTTAATAGGAATAATAAACTTCTGTTTATTGAGTAAATATGTCTGATTATAGCTACAGCTCTAATTTGGTCTGCAGTCCTTTAGACGGATAAAACAATACCACCTACAAACAGAAAATGAATATAATACAAGGAAATGTTGAATAGTAAATGAATGGCTCTGACTGGTTTGATTGTTGCCATGGTTGCGTTTTAAAGCTCTAATGCAGGACACGCCCTTATGCAGGAGGATTCTTCTTTGTACCGTTTGTCATTGCTCGTCAGTATTTAAATTGAGTGAGTGTGAAAGATACAAAACAAACTGCATATTTAAAATGAACAGATTTCAATTTATTTTGTATCACATTGTAAAATACAAAAAACATTTATTTTTTCTTATTGAACGGTTTGTGTTTGTTTAAACCTGTTTTCGTTATGGAGATAGTTTTGTGTCACAAAAGTAACTGTTTTGGAAGGTGACATTATAAATTGTGTCCTTAATAAAAAATACAAAAATGCAGTTTTTGCAGAACCAAAAAAAAAAAATCTGTGTTTGTCATGTATGTACTTTAAATCCACAGTTACTTTTTTAGAAAATAAAAGAAATTGTGAAAAAAAAAAAAAAAAAGGGTTGTGTTATTTTCATGTTTTCTGTCTGCCTGCGGTGTCCCCCGTCTGCCTGCGGCGTCCCCCGTCTGCCTGCGGTGTCCCCCGTCTGCCTCGGTGTCCCCCGCCTGCCCGCGTGTCCCCCGCCTGCCTGCGGTGTCCCCCGCCTGCCTGCGGCGGCCCCCGCTGCCTCTGCGCCCCCGCCTGCCTGCGCCCCCCGCCTGCCTTTCTGCGGCCCCCGCCTGCCTGCGGCCCCCGCCTGCCTGTTGCGCCCTGTCTTGGTTCTCATCGTGGTACTCGACGTGCTGAGGTGGCTTTAACTAAGACATCTTTTGCACGTGAAACGCTGCATTGCTGCAGTGTAGTTATTTGAGTGTTGTTAAAAGTTATGAAATGTGAGCAGTACTTCCAAAGCACGTACATTTAGTGCACGTACTTTAGTGCACGTACTCTTAGTGCACGACTTTAGTGCACGTACTTTAGTGCACGTACTTAGGCACGTACTTTAGTGCACGTACTTTAGTGCACGTACTTTAGTTTTGTGATCAGAACAAACTAACCACTGTTTACTTTTAGTCAAGACACGTTATTATTCTATACAATTTGTTTGAGTATTCAGGTGTTTAACTTGATGACTCGGTCTGCCTCTGTGGGTCTCCTGCTCTGGTTCTCCTGCTCTGGGGTCTCCTGCTCTGGGGGTCTCCTGCTCTGGGGGTCGTCTGCTCTGGGTCGTCTGCTCTGGGGTCGTCTGCTCTGGGGCGTCGTTGCCTGGGGTCGTCTGCTCTGGGGGTCGTTGCTCTGGGCGTTCCGCTTGGTCTGGGACAGCCGCTTCACTCTGGAGAAGACGGATGAGATACATTTAACAGAGAAAAAGTGAATATGTTGTTGACAGATTGACATTCGTCTGTGACACAGAAGACCTCTTTCATGTTTCATGTTTATGTTATATAGCGAGTACCAAAGTGTTTACTTTTTGCACAGTGTGAACCTTAGATGTTAGAACAGAACTGTCATTTGCTAAATCTGTACAATAATTCCATCAAAGCAAATCCATACATTCCTATAGAAAACTGTACTTTGCTGTTTGAACACAGCACAACCTCAAATGCAGCTCTGCACGTGGGCACACAAACCGTCACTTTTAAATACGTTACATTTAAATACGTAAGGATCTTCCCCAGATTATATTTGAATTATTGGTCATTGTTTTTGTTTGCACATTATAAAAACAGAACTTTCTCTCCTGATTCTTTCTCTCGTTTTCCTTGATCTAGTTTAACTTTACCTGAAGAAAAACATCACACATAAAACAATTCTCTTACAATATTTTGGACGGCGAAAATAATGGTTTCTTTGAGAAGCACGAGCTTGTGCCCGCTTGTGCCCGCTTGCAGCCCGCTTGTGCCCGCTTGTGCCCGCTTGTGCCCGCTTGTGCCCGCTTGAGCCCGCTTGAGCCCGCTTGAGCCCGCTTTGGCTCGCTTGTGCCGCTTGAGCCCGCTTGTGCCCGCTTGAGTCCCGCTGCCGCTGTGCCCGCTTGTGCCCGCTTGAGCCCGCTTGAGCCCGCTTTGTGCCGCTTGTGCCCGCTTGACCCGTTGAGCCCGCTTGTGCCCGCTTGTGCCGCTTGAGCTCGCTCTGTGCCCGCTTGTGCCCGCTTGCCGCTTGAGCCCGCTTTGTTAGCTGTGCCCGCTTGTGTTAGCTTGTGCCCGCTTGTGCCCGCCTGTGTGAACTTTGTAATGGTTCATTTCCACTTCATATTGAATGAAGTGTGAAAACGTGCGAAATGACAGAAAACACAACTTACGCGTCTCGTTTGTCTCGTCCACTGTCTGACACACGCCCTCTTGTGTCCTGGAGACTGTGCGCGCGCGTGACGTACCTCCATTGTCATGTTCCTGCTTCTTCTGAGCACAACAGGTTTGAACTCGGGTCTGTTGAGCTGCTCTGCGAACTCTGCTTCTGATTGTCGGCTTTCATCACAGAAGCACATGGCAGAAAGGCTCATTCTGATGGCCGACCGCGGCCGCCGCGGAAAAGGCGGAACCCAAAACGATCAGACTCTGTCCTCCTCAGAGACGCACCGGTCCAGTCACAGATGGCTTTCGATGTGAGCTGGACTTTTTGGACTCTTTGGACTCTTCGGTTCGTTCCCGTGGCTTCAGGACTGAGCCAGCGGCTCCAGGACCATAAAGGTTCAGTCGCTTCTCTTTTGTCCAGTTTATACTTTCTCCAGTTGTGACAGTGTTGTCTAACTTTTTCCACTTCCGAGCGCTGCTCGTCCCCACGCTCTCTTTCTACCTTTATCTGCTGTATTTCATACTTTTGTCGACTCTCTCTGAAGTGTTTTGACATGTCCTTGTCAGACCGGAGCTCACAGACGCGCTTGTCCGAAAATCCTCTTTTCGTTGGATTATTGCGTGTTTTGTCGCTACGATGTGCGTTTAAATCCAGCTCCATCTCGGAATAGACTCGGTGCAGAGGTGGGGACAGAAGGTCCCGGTCTTAACTCACGTCTGTGCTGATCCATGAGGGTCGCCCCCCCCCCCGCCCACACTGTCCGCTCTGGAGAGCCGCTTCAGTGACAGACTGGTCCAACGTCGCTGTGTGAATCGGCGGTTTCGCAGGTCTTTCCTGCTGCTGCTGTCAGACTGTTAGTCCTGGACGTGCCATTCAGCTTTCATCATCCTGTGCAATACTGAGGCTCATAAGAAAGCAGGTTGCTAATAATATATCCAAAATGCACCAGAATGCAGAAACAAAACTTGTAAAAAGCTTTTTTTTGTACAAAGCTTTTTGGTTGAGGGCCCCAGACCCCACTTAGGATTTTGATTTATGCAATATTTATAAAATTATATTTACATGTGTGTGTATTAACTCAAATAAACTAAGTAGTCACTTTGATCGCACCGGACCCCCGAGTTGGACGCCTGTACATGTGAAGGCGCTCTCACCAGCAGACACGCCCGAGGCCACAGGCGCGGGGGAGGAGTTGTTGTAGTGCCTGAACGGGCCTTAAGGCTGTATTACAGACATAAAACCCCTGCGCATTATTTACACGTTGGAAGTGGGTTGGGGGCATGGGGGCATGGGGGCACCACGGAGCATTTCTGCTGCGGACTCCCAAACAGCGACTCTGGGTTTGGTTATGGTTAAGCCTTTAACTTGCTCATAAAGAAATATCCTCTTCATAACTGTGACTTTCCCACTGTATTCTGAATACTTTGAATATGTTCATCTTGAGTTTTTCTGTTTCACATTTGGTTGTATATTTCTTGATATAAGATCATCTTTATCACAAATTAGAGAAGGAAAAAGGACACTGCTTTTGCACTTTGAAGCCTGAACTGCGCTTAAATACAATGTTTGTCAGATTTGAGAAAAGTGACTGTATTCTGAACGCCACCCACAGAGGAACTGTACTAGGATACAGTGAGTCAACAATAGTATTCAGAATGGGACTATCCACCTCACTCATAGAATAAAACACTCTATAAGTAGATGCAGACAGCACACAGCAGTCTCCTTTTGACGGTTCTGGGGCAAACAGACTTCATTACATGGAAAACAGTTGTGTTCAGCCTCTTTCCTTAAACATAATGAGCTTTATTTGTCATTATACACGGCTTGTAAAACTAAATGAGGGGTTCTTCCTTCTGTGTGTTTGTTTGTGTGTTTCCCAGTCCTGGAGGTGGTCTCGGGTCAGAATGTCACCCTGGAGTGCTTTGGTCCAGCGCGGTCTGCCCTGGAGCTGCTGCAGTGGGTCAGAGTGAACTATGAGGGATATGTTTATTTCTACCGTGAAGATCGGCCTTACGAAGATTACCAGGTACAGCACCTCTGGAACCAGGACTAAACCAGGACTTCACTCGCCAAGAAGCACTTTGACACAGCTCTTTAAATGACGGATTGTATTTCACGGCTCTGGGCCCAGACGCAGAGCACCCAAACATAACTCATGTTTTCTTAACAAATCACATCTACGTTGTACCTGGATTATACTTTCTGATCATAAAGCCAATCTCAGCAATTCACAAAAAGACAATGCACCTTTTCAGTTTGCTGCCAACTGCCATGAAAAGTAACACAACAAAATTACATTTTTATGTCTATATGACACAATCAAATGTTTTTTATTTTTTTTATATATATAAAACGTGACCCGGCTATACACACCTTATACACACATACACATATAGGCAAGGCAAGTTTATTTGTAGAGCACAATTCGTACACAAGGCAATTCAAAGTGCTTCAAAGACATGGCAGAAATCACAAAACCTTCATTTAAAGAAATTTAAAAGTGCCATTTTCAGGTGATCCGTCAAATAGTTCAAGACATAAAAGAGAAGAGTGCAAAGAAAATTCATATGGCACTAACATGTCCGAGATGTACTTTGGTGCTAGGCCATGGAGAGACTTGTATACAAGCAGAGCTGCTTTGAAGTCTATTCTCTGAGCCACAGGGGGCAGTGCAGAGACCTGAGCACAGGACTAATGTGATCGTACTTCCTGGTTCTAGTCAGGACCCGAGCAGCAGCCGTTCTGGATGTACTGCAGCTGTTTTACAGCTCGTTTGGAGAGGCCAGTGAGCAGGCCGTTACAGTAGTCTAATCTACTAGAGACAAACGCATGGATAAGTCTCTCCAGGTCTGGTTTAGACACACTATCTTTTTGATTTTGGCTAATGTTTTTTAGATGGTAAAAAGCTGCTGATGTGATTGATCTGACGTGGCTGTTAAAATTCAAATCTGAGTCCATTATTACCCCCAGATTTCTAACTTGATTTGGTAGGTTTTAGAGCGAGACTCTGGAGGTGACTGTTAACACTTTCTCTTTGTTTTCTGTGGTTCAAAGACGATGATTTCAGTCTTGTCTGAGTTCAGCTGGAGAAAGTTGTTTTGCATCCACACACTGATCTGTTGGATGCAGTGACAGAGTGAATCCACTGGTCCATATTCACCTGCCGTCAGTGAAACATAGATCTGAGTGTCGTCTGCATAATTGTGATAGGACACATTCTCGCTGCGTATCAACTGACCTAACGGCAGCAATAGAGGTTGAACAGAAGGGGTCCCAGGATTGACCCTTGGGGCACCCCACAGTTCAGGGGCATCTGGTCTGAGACACAGTTACCAATTTCGAACAAAGTACTTTCCTGTCTTTTCCAGATAGGACTTTAACCAGTTTTAGAGCAGTGCCAGTGATGCCCACCCAGTCCTCTAGTCTCTGTAAGAGGGTCCCATGATCGACAGTGTCAAAAGCAGCACTCAGATCTAACAAGAATTAAGACTGAGGCTTTGCCCGCGTCAGTGTTCAGGTGGATGTCATTTGTCACCTTGACAAGAGCAGTCTCAGTGCTGTGATGAGGTCTAAAACCTGACTGGAAAACATCAAATGAGTTGTTTATTAAGAGGAAATCAGTGAGCTGTTGGTAAACAACCTTTTCAAGGACTTTGCCCCAAAATGGCAGATTAGAGATGGGCCGGTAATTACTCAGTACTGCGGCATCAAGACTGCTCTTCTTTAGGAGAGGCTTTATGACCGCAGTTTTCAAAGACATTGGGAATGTTCCAGATTGAAGCGACATGTTAACTATGTGAGTGAGTGGTGCTAACAAACTGTTCAGCACAGACTTTAGAAATCTGGAGGTCAACACATGGAGGCAGCATGTAGATGAACTCAGGCTGGTGATGATCTCCTGGACAGTTTTGTCAGTTACAGGTGCAAAGTGAGTCAGCTCTAAGTGTGTAGGTGGTTTGAGGGTTATTTTTTGCATTGTAGAATTATAGCATTTTTAATGCCCTGAACTTTGTCATTAAAGAATAATGCAAACTCATTACACTTGGATGTGGAAATGAGTTCTAACGGCAGCTGAGCTGGAGGGTTTGTTTAATCTGTTACTGTGGCAAACAGGACACGCGAGTTGTTACTGCAGCTTCCAATTATTTCAGAAAAATATCCTTCCCTAGTTCTACATAAAATGAGGTTGTACATGTACAACTTCTCTCTGTAAATCTCTTTCTGAACCTGGAGCTTCGACTTGCGCCATTTTTCGTTCGGCCCGGCGGGCACTCCCTTTTCTGTGCCCTGACCGAATCATCATTTCTCCATGGCGCCTTCTGTGCTTTTTTTTTAAACAATTTTAGCCTTCATAGGGGCAATGGTGTCGAGAACATTCAAAACACTAGATGTAATTCAACAAATCATTTACATTAGAACATGAGACATTTTCAAAGTTTAATCATTTCCATAAACAGTTTTCCCGTGCTGTCATTTATGTTGTCTCCTCCGGACAAATTGCAGGACCAGCTGGTGGTTTGGGAAAAACAGACAGGTCAAAGAAGACACAGAAATGATCAGACAGAGCAACATCGACCACATTGACGTTTGAAATATTAACCCCTTTTGTAATTAGAAGATCTAGAGTGTGCCCTCTGCTGTGGGTGGGGCCACTCACGCGCTGAGTAAGACCGAAAGTTTCAAGGACAGCATGAAGCTCTTTAGCGTTTCTGTCACAAATATTATCAACATGAACATTGAAATCACCTGTTATAACCAAACCATCAAAGTCTGTGCATACGACTGAAAGCATCTCAGTAAAATCATCAATAAAACCTTTTGCAGTGCTGAGGAGGCTTGTATAAAACAATGAAGAGAATGATGGAGACTGTTTTAGCTCAATTTGAAAGGATATACATACACACCATATACATATTCACATATACATACACACCTTATACACACATACACATATACACATATACATACATATCTCAATCTGATTCACCGATTGAGAATGACTCTTAGAAGAGTCAAAACGTTTTGTTTTTCTAAAACAGTCCAGATGACTACAACTGAATCTTTTTCTACAATGGAACACTCTTGGACGAATGAGGGATTAAACCGACACACATGCAGAAGGTTGGCCGTCTTTGATTTAAATCGGCCTTTAACTAGACCTTATAGAGATAAACTGGTGTGTTGCACTTCCTTTTATCTCCAGCAGACCCCAATATTTTCTTTGGGTCAACCAGCTGCCTAAATTAAATTAAAAAAAATAATTATCTTATTTGACCCATCCTTCAATGCTGCTAGGACAACGTGTCACCGGAGAATTTGACCTTTGGTGCATGTTTTGAGATGATGGGGGAACCAGAGCACGGAGGGAACCCGCCCACCCAGAAAACTCCACGCTGAAAGGCCCAGTCC
The DNA here is from genome assembly GCA_015082035.1 of Chaenogobius annularis. Taxonomy (NCBI): domain Eukaryota; kingdom Metazoa; phylum Chordata; class Actinopteri; order Gobiiformes; family Gobiidae; genus Chaenogobius; species Chaenogobius annularis. The sequence goes on from BJKM01000870.1 coordinate 70,037, forward strand.
GGCCGAGATTCGAACCAGGAACCTTCCAGCACCGAGCACCATACATTCAGTTTGTAATAAAACAGGGCTGCGGATGAGTTGGAAGTAAATAAGTATTATATAATCGGGGCAAATGTATCAAAAGTTGCAATTATGATTGAGCTCCTTCTCCCTAGTCTCCGGGCGAAATGACTAAACCAGGGCTATGCAACTTTATTTTCCCGAGGGCCAGATTTTTCGGAGGGCTAAGGCCTCTGGGCCGGAGGTGCACAACACGCCGCTAATGTAGCAACATTTGGGGTCGCACCATTTCAATAACTTAAGTAAATACAATAAAATAACTGCTGCTAGATAAGATTTTTGTGAGATACAATAAAATACTTTACCAACATTGCTTTGCAAAATTGTCCATTCAGAACTGAACCAGAATTAAGTTAAGTACCAGCCAGGTCTGAACCAGGACTAACCCAGAATCAAACAAGGACTAAGCCCAAGACCAAACCAAGTCTAAACTAGTGCTAACCCAGAATTAAACCAATAAACAAGATTATTATTATTTTATATATATATTACACCAACGGCAGCTCGCCGTCGGTGTGGGGCCAAAGCCTATCACCTGCAGAAGGCTTCACCCAGAGAAGCACAAGAGAAAATATAACTGGAGCGTCAAGGCTAGAAGGAGGAACACCGCTGGCACTGGCCGTCTGAGACCCCTGAAGGTTGTCTACTGGAGATTCAGGAATGGATTCAGAAAAGACACCACTCCTAAACCAGACGTGCGGCTGTTTGTCATCTACCATCAGCCTCAATCTTCAAACACCAACTCTGCAGACTTTGCTAGACTATTAAAATCTAGATAAAAGTCAGTCTAGATCCTGTTCGTCTGCTTTGGAGATGTCTTTATGCTTAGATTTTTACATTCATCTTTCTACAGATGCTTCTGCCTCACTGCCAGCCTCGATCCAGCCACCTCCTTCCTCCAGACCAGTGCCAGCCAGCCACTTGCCCAGAATAAACCTTACAAACCTTTTTTCCTGCTCTGGCTGCATTTTTGGGTGTTTGTGTTTAAAGTCTATCACTGTGAGGCTTTTGTGATTGTCTTGTTTTTGCGCTCCAGATCCCGGCCTACAGAGACAGAGTGTCCTTCAGAGATCCTGCAGCGGGTCCTGGAGACGTGTCTGTAGTTCTGCACGAGGTGGGACCTGACGATACTGGGACCTACGAGTGCCGCACCTCAGACCAGGATTCTAAACAGCGGGACAAGTACTATGAGACCCAGGCCCGCATCCGGCTCACTGTGAAAGGTACTGACCTGACTTCTGCTTCTACCACTGCCATCTCCACTGCACTGCTCATCTGTCACCCCTGTCCTGAAAGGATACCACCAGGTCCATGCCGACCCTGGGCAGGACCGGCTTCTACCCTGTATGGGACCTAAACAGCACAAGATCCAACTGCTCCAGTGGGGCCGCTTTGACCAGGACCAACATGGGTACATCTATATCTACGAACGGGGGAAACCGGACCAGATCCAGATCCAGGAATACAAAGCCCGAGTCCACCTCAGAGATTCCCAGGTAAGAACTTGTCTTTCCCAGGTCAGACCCGGGCCTCCTCTGATACCCAGGTCAGACCCAGTCTGTTGTAGTTGACAGGAGGGAACGCATCCCTGGTTTTGAAGGACGTCCGATTTGAGGATGCTGGGAACTACAGCTGCTACATCCTGTTCCAAAGATCAGGATCAAATCTGGAGCGACTGGAGGAAACTCACCATCTCATAACACTCACAGTTTCAGGTAAAGCAGGACTAAACCAGATTACTTACCCAGGAAACGCCATGTGTGCACTGACTGAGTCTGGTGCTCCCTGTGACACTGACCTTGGGCCCACTGTGGGCCCAGGAGCCGAGCGGGTCTTCAGCCCTAAGGTTCATTACAGGAGAAGGATACGGAACTCACCACTGTCAATCATACTCTGCCCAGAGTCGGGACTAAACATGAACCGGCCTCCTGCTGGTGCCAGAGTCAGGACTAAACATGGACCGACCTCCTGCTGGTGCCAGAGTCGGGACTAAACGTGGACCGGCCTCCTGCTGGTGCCAGAGTCGGGACTAAACGTAGACTTAAACCATGGACCGACCTCCTGCTGGTGCCAGAGTGGCGACTAAAACATGAACCGGCCTCCTGCCTGGTGCCAGATCAGGACTAAACATGGACCACCTCCTGCTGGTGCCAGAGTCGGACTAAACGTTGGACCGGCCTCCTGCTGTGCCAAGAGTCGGGACTAAAACGTGGACCGGCTCCTGCTGGCGTGCCAGAGTCAGACTAAAACGTGGACCGCCTCCTGCTGGTGCCAAGTCGGATAAACTGGACCGGCCTCCTGCTTGTGCCAGAAGTCGGACTAAACGTGGACCGGCCTCCTGCCTGGTGCCAGAGTCAGGACTAAACGTGGACCGGCCTCCTGCTGGTGCCAGAGTCAGGACTAAACATGGACCGGCCTCCTGCTGTCCAATCAGGACAAACATGACCGGCCTCCTGCTGGTGCCAGAGTCAGGACTAAACATGGACCGGCCTCCTGCTGGTGCCAGAGTCAGGACTAAACATGGACCGGCCTCCTGCTGGTGCCAGAGTCAGGACTAAACGTGGGGAATGTGCTTTTCAGTTTTATGCAGCTAAAAGATGTGAGACTGGTTCGACTCTGACTCTGGTTCAAATCTAAGCTGAAAACTGTTTTCTTTGGCTGCGCGTGTGACTTTGCTCTCGTATCTTAAGTCCCCTGAAAATGGCACCATTTAAAATGTCTTTAAATGAAAAGGTCTTTATTATTTATTGTTACTCACTGGAGCAGAACGACCCCCAAACCTCCCAAATCAGAATGTGACTTATCCAAAGCTAAAGGACTAAGCATTAGTCCAGGACCACACTTGGACTAAAATACTTTGAAAGTACATGTTTAGATTGGAACAACACAGGGCTAAACCAAGACCCCCAGTCTCTACCCTTTTCAACCAGTCTCTTCTTCGGTGCAGGTTCTCCGGGAGACGTGGGCCCGGGCTCGAAGCGGCCGCTCATAGACCTGGTCTTCATTGTGGTCTTGGCCGTGTTTGCAGTTCTCCTGGTGGCGGAGTAAAACGGGGGTCCCGTATGTGCCGTACCTCATCAGAGTTTGAGTCCCAAGAGCTGCGCCGCAGAGAGTTTGGCACTTCCAGGTTGGAGTCATTTCACTGGACTTAGCGTTTCACCACCAAAGTATCAATATAATAGAAAGTTGTGATAATTCATGTTTCAACCAATTATTCTGCTCTGATTTTATTCCTGTGGAAAATAAAGAATATACTGTATTTTCTAAGAGTTGACAGATTGAAGGCCTGAAAGTAGCACGGAGTAAAGAGTTACAAACTTGTATTTGTACTTTCTTAGAATAAAACAAAACTTCGTTCCATTCCAGCAGGGTTTCTTGTGCCTGAAGGATCATGAAAAATGTAAGGGGAGAAGAAAGGAAAAAAGCTTTATGATAGAATGAGAGACAAATGTAGTTGAGAGAGATGTTCTGTTCTTCTGCTTCTCTTTTGTTGCATTAAACAAGCTGTATTGCTTTTTTGAACACGTTTTATCTATTTCTATGATTGTGGTGAATAACTGCACAGTCACAACGTCTGTCTCACTGCTAGGCCACATTTGGTTTGTAGAATTTGTAGTTGTAAAAAGACAGGAACTACAGTGCTGGTGCTGTCATGCTGCTTTAACTTTATTGTGAAAATGTATTTAATTACTTGCATGTTTCTGCTGTATTCATGTGTTGGACTGCTGGCTCCGTCAACCTGCTTTTTGTGTGTTTTTACTGTATTATCTACGTTTACCCTGTCAAAACCGTCACATGTGTTGGATTTTTGAAGAGGAATTGAAATGTCCACTTGCGCTGTACCCTTACTAATAAAACATAATGACCCGATCTGTCATTTTCTGCATAATATCTCCAACTACTAGGGGCCCGAGCGCGACATGCGAGGGGGGAAACAACGGAGTCCTATCGTAACGGAATGATTGACGGGGGGGAAAAAGAAAAAATACAAATGGTAAACAATAACGAATATGCGTGTAAATGGTCTGGAAAGATTAGAGTTCGGTGGGCTCTAATCTTGAGCGAAAACCCAGAGGATGAAAATGTTGAAACATGACTCAGCAGCGCCCCCCTCCAAAATTCGATTTACATGGCAGCAATGGGAGCTCTGATCGGAAAAATGTAAACACAGAATAGCAAATTATAATTTCACTTCCTGTTTGTAATTGATGACATCACACTAGGAAATTACCCAGCAAACACTTTATTTGACTAATAAAAATATATGAGTGACTTTATTTTGTTGAATTGATGTTTAGAGGGTCAAAAATGTTTTTTCTTTGTCTAAATGATGCATCCAATTTGACTGGAATGAGTGTCCCTAGTGTGAGGTCATTTCCTACAGATTTTTAAAAGTTTTCTCTGCTCGATTGGTGTCAAACTATGAACAGGTATAAATACACAAACATTAGAACATCGTAGAAGCCCATCATACATCCCTGAGCCTGCAGCAGAGATGGTTGAGCCGACAGGGGGCGCTGTAACACCAAACCGGAGGAGGTAAGGACAAGATGGGGCAACTTTGTCAGATTTGGCTCCTCTCAATATTAACGTCCTACACTGATTAATTGATTGAGGTAGAATTATGCCAATTTCCTGCGCTTTTAATCATCATAAAATGTAGTTTCCTCATCAAAAACGAACCTGTAAATTTGTTTAATTTCATTTATTCTACGTCCATGGTTTAATCCTGCATTTTAAGTGTTATTCGTTTTGGAGTGGATGTCTACGTACTTAAAGTGAACACTACACATTTCACTTGAACATAGCGAACATGATTTATACCTTAGATTTGACTATTTTTTTTTTACAGCCGGCAAGCACTTCTACACTTCAACAACAATATTATTTTATTTGTCTCCTCTTCCAGAGCTCAAAAGCGTAATTCCACTGCATGACATAATTTAGAGGTCATAAAGCGCCCCTTTGTGTTTTTAATCAATCTTCACCATTCTGATTATTTAAAATGTTTGAAATTGAGTCCACTACTACATTTTACTGAACGTCCAAGCAGCGTTTGATGTGTAAAATAAAAGCTGACCTATATCTACTAAAGCTACTATTTATGAGGATAAACGTTAATAAAAGGTATATAAAATACAGTTATATTGAACATCACAACTATAGCGTGACTGTTGGACCTCCCGCCGCCGGGGGCGCACTGTACTAAAACAAAACAAACAAGTGTCGCAGGTTAGTGACGTTGCACTTCGCCGAGAAAACAACGCGGCGCTGCGACGTTTTGTTGTTTTTATCTCATAAAAGCTTAAATTTTATAATCTACAGGATGGGCCGTGAATCGAGGTATGGGCCACACGTATTTACACGTATAATTTAACTTATTTGCACATTTATTCTCATGTTTTAATAGTTTTAATCAGTATAGCTAGCATTAGCTTGTTACCCAACTCGCTCAACCCTCATGAAGTCGATTGCGCTCAAAACTTTCTAAAGCTTTCGCACAATCGTTTGGCTCATTCAGTCATTTTACATCATTAGTTCATTTTTCACTATTTGTGGGATTTAAAGCATGTGCACGTGGGACAAACCAGGACAGTGTGCTACAGTTTACAAGCGCTCTAAAGAAAGTCATCACTAAATAAAGAAATGCACATTGCCTTTTAACATCTGAGTTTATGTTTTCCGTTTTGTGGATGCGTTAATAATAATAATAACGTTTGTGATGGATCTTCAACGTCCGTGGAAATGTATTTGCTCATACGGCTTTGTAAGATAAACAAAATCGTAATACACGCGTGGCAAACTTGACACGGGCTCAAAGTTACAACTCTGCATAAAGTGGCACCTTAGGTAGGTCTTATTATCGAGAGGGCAGGAGGTGCAGGGAGGAGTGGAGAAGGAGGTGGAGAAGGAGGAGGTGCAGCGAGAGAGAGAGGAGGACGTACAGGGAGAGAGGTGAGGAGGAGGTGCAGAGAGAGAGAAGGAGGGTGGAGGTGCAGAGAGAGAGAAGGAGGGTGGAGGTGCAGAGAGAGAGAGAGGAGGAGGAGGTGCAGAGAGAAGGAGTAGGTGGAGAAGGATTTATGTGTGTTTAAGTCTTTTTGTTTTTGGCACCCCTACTGTTTGTAGGTGATATGTTTTTTTGTTATTCAAAATATGATTTAGTTAAAACATTGTTTTGGCCTGTTGGCTTTACAAAACAGGACAGTGACGTGGGAAATGGGGATGAAACTAAGAATGTCATTCAGCAAATGGTCTGAATGGGACTCGATCTCACAGCGCTGAGGCCACATCGAGTCTGGCATATTTTCTGCCGCTTTTACCGTTCAACTACCAAATCTCCGTGGACTTTCTTGGTTGGATACGGTTTTTCAAAAAAGTACGCTCATTTGTTAAGCAATCGATTCTTTCTTAGGCATTACAGGAAGCGCTCTGGATCGCGGGGTCGATCCGGGAGCCGTTCAAAGAGCCGCTCGCCGGATAAAAGGTCCAAAAAGGAGGAGCGAGACCGGGGCCGAAGAGAGCGGTCGCGCAGCAGAGAACGCCGAAGGTCCCGCTCCAGAGACAGGAAACGACCCAGGTCAGTGTCCAGAGCGAGATGTCAAAAGGACAGAGAGGCAGACAAAGTTTATATGTACAGGCTTCTTTTATGCTTTGTTGTGCGCAGACGGTCGAGGAGCAGAGACAGGCGCCGGTCCAAGAGTCGAGATCGAAGGAGCCGCGGCAAAAGGTCCCGCTCGGGAAGCAAGGGCCGGAAAACGGACGAGAAGTGAGGCCTCCGATAAACGCGGCGTATTCCGTTTTGATTCGGTTTGAACGCCGTTGAGCTCACCTTTTTTGGCTTTCTATTTGTCTACCCAATCTTTCGAGGAGTAAGGAGAAAGACGGCCAGGACTCTGCACCCGAAAAGAAGAAAGTCAAAGAGGAGAAAGAAGATGAAAAAGTCGTAGATGTAAGTTGTACTTTTCAGATTTCTGATACGTTGTGAACGTTGGGCATCGGACAGCATCAAAATATCCACATAATATCACTGTGGAAAATGACAATATTGAGGATATCGTCTAATAATTATCAGTTAAAAGCTGTTAAGAGTCGATTAAGAACAGTTACAGAAACTTGCTGCTTTACACGGTTTAAATGAAGCCAATTCTACACATTACAATCCCATTTTACGGAACTAAAGGAACACAATAGAACTGTTGACGCAAATGTGAGCTTTCTCTACGTTTCACTTCTGCAGCAAGATTTCGACCAGAACAAGCTGGAGGAGGAGATGAGGAAAAGGAAGGAGCGCGTGGAGAAGTGGAGAGAAGAGCAGAGGAAGAAGGCCATCGAGAACATCGGCGAAATCAAGAAGGAGCTGGAGGAGATGAAGCAGGGCAAGAAGTGGAGCCTGGAGGACGACGACGGTGAGGAGCATTGAGCCTTTCGTCACATTTTGTTTCATTAAAGAGACACTTTGGGGGATAGTTATTTGACATTCTGATATTTTGTGAATTTAAACACAATATTTTGAAAGGTTTGAATTGCATAGACGGTGGTTGGGTTGGACATGCGCCGAAGCAGAATTATGCAACATTTATGTTTTTGTAGTTTGGAAAGATGTCTTTTGTCAATCATTTTATTTTATTTTATTTATGTGCTTGTTGTGCTGCTGTGACAAGGCAATATGGCAAAAAAAAATATATCCATCTGTTTTTTTCTCATTGATCAATGTCAATTTTGTGTTTTACAGTTTGACATTATTTTAAGTTAAGCTTATAAATTGGATATATATAACTGAAAGAAAAAAGATTATGAAAAATGAAACGAAAGACTTACAAGGGTGGAGCCATAGAAACGGATTGGTTCATAAAAAAAATAAAAAAAAGAGAATAATACCTAAATATTTTATAAAGAAGTGGAAGGAAGAAGATGGTTTGTTTTGACATATGCAGAATGGGAACGTGTGTATACTTCTCAATGGAGGACCACAAAAATCACATGTTTGGAAAGGATTCTGTCTTAAAAATACATGCAGTATTTATGTCGAGTCAAAGTGCATTACCGTGTGTTTTGGGACTGTTCTTCCGTCCTTAATGTCTCGCGAACAGTGCAACTGCAGATTTACAACGCGTAGAACTCCACAGACGAAAACACTCGCTCACAATATGTTTCTTTTCAGACGACGACGACGACAACTCCGCCCCGATGGAAGTGGACGACGACGAGGAGGGGGGCGAAGGGAAGGACGCCAAGGACAAGGAAGCCAAGGAGGAGTCTAAGGAGGAAGGCGACGAGGACAAGGAGCCGGCAATGGAGCAGGAGGCTGAGGAGGATGACGTCGACCCACTGGACGCGTACATGGAAGAGGTCAAGCAGGAGGTCAAGAAGTTCAACATGGGTGGGTCAACGACAAGGTGCGAACTCTTGACGAATCGTTGTGAAAATGACAACAAAGAGGGTTTTTAAAGTTCATTCACCTTTTGTGCGATCGACTGAACTCGTTGAAAGATTGTCGATAAAGTTACGCGTTAAAAAAAAAAAAAAAATGAAAAAAAAAAAAAAAAGCCCCAAGCTAAATTATTTTAATTGTAAACTTGATTTGTTTTACTTTTGAATGCTTGTTTTTGCATTTGGATCTGAAACTATATATTCAGGTAGGGCAAACATGGGAAAGAATCTATTTTAAAGCGATGTGCCCGTCCCGGAGACATCTGTCATGCTGGCAATGTCAAATAAAAAGGGGAAAGAGTGTCTGGAGTGTAATGATTTTTTTTTCCTGTTGTGTGAAGCACTTTGAATTGCCTCGTGTACGAATTGTGCTCTAGAAATAAACTTGCCTTTGCCATTTGTATTTCCAGCCGAAGGGAGCCATGACGGTGACCAAAGTGGTGACCGTGGTGAAGACGAAGAAAGGCCCAAATGTTCACAAGAAAAAGGGAGAGCTGATGGAGAACGACCAGGACGCCATGGAGGTGAGACCATACGAACCGTTGGCCAGAGGGAAAGCGGGAAATGTGAGCAACCCGTAGCTCACCTACAAAGAAACGTGTATATATAATATAGAGTTTATTTTGCATCTGAAACGGCTTTGATTGAAATGTAAAACAATTTCTTTTCCCAGGTCATTTTATTTCCACTTATTAAGAACAAATGAATGTACCAAGCAGTCAATTAATCAAAATACACTTGTATGTAGCGCCTTCCAAATGGTAAAAAAGGATTGGCGCGCACAAAAACTAGGCGAATACGTGCGTTTTTAGCAGTGTTTTGTAGAGATTACGCTCCGTGACCGATCGTAGACGGTTTGGGAGCGAAACAGCGAAACAGCAAACGAACAATCGGCAAACAGACCTGGAGTTTGACCAAAACCAAGTGGAGAGCAACTGAATAACGTACAAACCTGCAAAACGATCGGCCAGCGGGATCAAACGTGGTTCATTTTGCTGCGCTGGTGTTCATCCAAAGCCCGTAACTCCCGGTTGTTGTGGCGGTTTGTGCAGTACTCGTCGGAGGAGGAGGAGGTGGACTTGCAGACCGCGCTCACCGGGTTTCAGACCAAACAGAGGAAGGTCCTGGAGCCGGTCGACCACGGCAAGATAGAGTACGAGCCGTATCGGAAGAACTTCTACGTGGAGGTGCCCGAACTGGCCAAGATGAGCACGGAAGGTTTGGTTTCAATGCTTCGTTTTTTGGGGGGTGAAACTACTGCACACAGATGATCGTAGAGAAGCACTGATTCAGCGTTTACAGTTCAGATATTGATCCAGGCCTCTTGTGTAGTTTGATCAAGTTGGTTTTAGAGGTTGCTTTTCATGGTATGGACTTAATCATGTCACAATCTCAAATGTTAGTGTCAGGATTATTATGAGGAAAAACGTCACGATTATATTGTGGCTGTGACCAAACAACAGTGAATTCTTTTATTTTCTTTCATTTTCGTTGTTTAACATGTGACTGTTCCTCAAGTTTGTGACCGGCTTTATTAAATTTAACTTTCTGAAAGACAAAGTAAAGTCAAATGTGACAAAAACAGCCAGTTATTTACATTTAGGCCTTTTTTTTGGGATGATAATTTGAACTAAATATACTTAATTTGCTTGTAAAATTGTCAAGATTATTATTATTTTGTATTTATTATTAACCTGATGATCTTGACATTCAAGGCAATAAATCTTTTTGAATCTTGTAACGGCCGAACATTTCCGTATTGCTGGGTTTCAGATGAAATCGCAACATTCTTTAGCCCAATAATATTTCATACAGATAATCATATTTACAGATGTATGTATTACAAGAAGTGCATATGTCACTTTTACAAATCATCAGATTGAACATTTCTCAATTTATTCTAGAGATATTTCATTGGCAAAATACAATGTTTTCAGTAGGAAATCATGATCAATAGAACCAATCATCCTGGAGCCAGTGCTTTTGAGATAAAACACGATTGTGCAAAACGATGTGTGTTTACATTTGGTTTGGACATAAAAGGTGAGTTCAAAAAAGTAGGGCTACAGTGACAGTAAAAATAATATGCTACGTATGTCAAATTAATCAAGTAAAAAATGTGAGGCCAAATTGTGAACTGAACCACACTGTTTAGTTTAATATAAATGATGTCAGAGTCTGGTCTCGGTGCAGCTCTAGTGATCCTTTGGGCCGTAGTAGCATTTCTTCAGTATCATAAGCTTCCTCTCAATGTGACAATAAATATGGTCTGATTAAATGATATTTCCATGCATTAGACGGTAAGAGTGTTTGTGTCTGCGCAGACGTTACGGCGTACCGCTCGGAGCTGGAGGGCATCATAGTCAAAGGGAAAGGTTGTCCCAAACCCATCCGGACCTGGGTGCAGTGTGGCGTCTCCATGAAGATCCTCAGCGCACTCAAGAAGTAGGAGAAACACGTTTGAACTAATATTTATATTTGAGTGACGGACAGAGAGACTCGGCCCATAACACCCGTAACACAAGGACGCATCATGAACAATTGTTGTATTTGGCTTAATCCGGTTTACGTGGTTGTCTTCTCCCACCACTCAAAAATCAGTCCGTTTCAATTTTCGTTGCGTAACAGAACATAAACCGGGGTCTGATGCAGTTTCTAAGTCCATAAACCATCACCAGACAAGTTCTGCGGCCAATTTTGCGCTCCCAACAAACACGTTGCTTTGCCTAAGAGCTTCCTTTTATTTCTTTTCATCGTTCATTCCCACATTTAACAGCAGAGGGCGCACAGACACCTGGAAACATTAAAATTCTAACACCAAACGTGAGCAAAAGCTAAAATTAAAGCCATAACAAAGCATGATATGTCCTTGGGCAAGACACTTTCCACGCAAAAGTGTGTGACTTACAATGTGGACTCATTTTATGTAAATAATCCTTCACCTCCAGGAGCATGACAAAGGTTAGTGGGTTTGCTTGGCTTTAGATCTCTCTTGCAGTCAACAATTTAAACCGCTTTTTTGACTAATTTACCCTTTATTTACGCGCGTTTGCTGTGTGCGCCACATGCATTTTAAACTCTTCTCCCTCTCGTTTTCAGGCACAGCTACGAGAAGCCCACCCCGATCCAGGCTCAGGCCATCCCCGCCATCATGTCGGGCCGCGACCTCATTGGTATCGCCAAGACGGGGAGTGGCAAAACCATCGCCTTCCTGCTGCCCATGTTCAGACACATCATGGACCAGCGCTCCCTAGAGGAGTCCGAGGGGCCCATCTGTAAGCACTGACCCGCGCTCAGCCGTTCGTTTCTGTCCAGTTTTCATTTTAGACTCTGTACGTTTTTAATATTTGTAGGTTAAAGGAGACGTATTGTGTGAGGAATTTGGGACTGTCAAATAGGAATGTCACGATATCAAATGTTAGTGTTTTACGATTATTGTGAGGAAAATTATCATTTTTATTCTCTATTATCGAGACTGTGACCAAACAACTGTGAAATCTTTAATTTTCTTTCATTCTCACTGTCCGACGTGTTACTATTCCTGAAGTTTGTGAGCGGCTTTATTAAAATTAACTTTCCGAAAGACAAAATAACGTTAAATTAGACAAAAAGCCAGAAATAAAGTTCTTTACATTTAGGTCTATTTTTGGGCTATATATTGAACAAAAAAGTCTTAGATTTGCTTTTAAAATTGTCACGATTATTATTTTACGATTATATTGGGACGTGATCGATTAAGCTGATAATCGTGACATCCCCACTGTCAAAGCAATTCCACAGAGATGTTTACGATACGGAATTCTACTGCGAAAATGCCCAAACAACTGTCAAATCTTTAATTTTCTTATCGTCTTAACACGTTTCTATCCACCAGTTTGTGAGGAAAAAAAGAAAAAGCACTTTTATATTTAGATGTGATTGAAAAGCCAAAATGTTGCTTCTAAAATGGTCTCATTTCGGTTCTCAGCGGTGATCATGACCCCGACTCGAGAGCTGGCACTGCAGATCACCAAAGAGTGCAAGAAGTTCTCCAAAAATCTGGGCCTGCGAGTGGTCTGTGTCTACGGGGGAACCGGCATCAGCGAGCAGGTACCGGTTTACCGCGCTGCGTTGTCGCGTGTAATCCTGTTGTGTTTTTTGTTTTTTTTTAATTAAAAAATTGACAGCTTATTTAATGTTATCGGAGTTTTGCCGACTTTTTTTTCGCTCGGACGCCAGAGTCAGAAGAAGAGAAAGCGGCGAGCTCGGTGTCCGAATCGGTGGTAATGAGGGGTCGGGGGGGACGAGTGTACAGCCTCTGTGTTTTCAACGGCACGTCGCACATCGATGACATCACAGAGAGATTTCGGTTTTAGCACTCGGCTCTACTTCCTGTCATTTTAAACTTTTAATTTTTCAACATTTCTTCACAAAATGCCACTTAACGGAAGTTAAACTAAGATAAATATTTACCACAGGTTCTACACCACCAAAACTAAGTCATAATTAGAAAAAGCAGGAGAACTTTCATATGGACTTTAACCTGAAGATCCTTCTTAAAACTGCTCAGAAAAGGTCACATTTTGTCCTGTTTGTGACTCGTTCGCGTTGATACCTGTTCAAAGTCCAGCCGCTAGTTTCGATAATCGTTTTAGCATCAGTTAGCATTGATTTCGGAGACTTTTGACAGGAAAAAGTGTCTAAAAACCGGCCGTCGTTTCTGTAATTGAAACGTCAAAAGAAAGACTCCTCGCTCACGTCGTCCACCTGTCGTTCCAGATTGCCGAGCTGAAGAGAGGCGCCGAGATCATCGTGTGCACTCCGGGCAGAATGATCGACATGCTGGGAGCCAACAGCGGTGAGCAGCGCCACCTTCAGCCCAATGGGGATTTGAAATAGGAAGTCGTATATATGTTTCTATCTTTCGTCACACACACGTCCTTTCAGTGGAAGTCAAGTCTGTTTTTAGGGCCTTCGTTTGTGGAGTTAGAGTTAGAGTTGGAGTTGGAGAGGGCTGCAGCGAACTACAAACGAACTAATCGGTTCAGAAGTTTGACATAATCATCAACCAATTTAGCATTATATTTGGAAAAGTCATTCTGCCTTTTTTAGAAGAAAAACGCAAGGAGAAACGAATTTAGCATTGAATACTCGCACTTCAAAACGTGCTGTGAGGTTTTGGGCTCAGACAAAACAAGAATGACATCAAAACGACACAGAAAACCTTTACATTTGAGTGTTTCTGATGGAAAACCCATTTGGTCTGCAAGTATCAAGATGTCCTCAAGCTGCGTTACTTTTTTTTCTGGCTCAAAGTTTTTACGTTTTAGGCTAGCGGGTTATGCTAATGGTAATGGATAATGCTAACGGCTATATGAAAAATATATGGGACAGGCTCCAATACAAACCCTCTTAATTATTCATAACGTGTTTTTTTTTGTGTGTGTGTTTTTTGTTAATTTTTTTTGTTCGGTTTATGCCAACGGTTTATGCTAACGTCTTAGGCTAGCCTCTTGATTATGCAGAACTTGTGTGTTTTAAAATTTTATTTTTATTTTTTTACGGGATAATGCTAATGGTTATGCTAACAGCTAATGGATAATGCTAACTGCTGTTGGGAAAATGCATGGGACATGCTCCGGAGTCCCTCAAATCTCCCCAGACTAGCCGAGCTGCAGCGGGATCGATAGCATGAACATCGAACGCTGCGTATACTTCATTTATATATCTGTGCGTGGCACCTCCCGCTTATCCACATGGAGATATTTAATGCCATACCGTGGAACATTCCAGGCAGTAACGAGCAGAAGACAAATACTCCACCAGGAAAGTTAACGACGGAGTTACTGGCTTGTTCATTCGGTGGTTTATACGTCAGAAGGTGACGTTTTCATTTGTTAACATGGTCGACGATTATTTCAACGATGTTAAATTGTAATCACTACCTCCGATTGGTTGTTGCAGCCCTGCATTCTCCGGGTTTCAGCTGTAGTCAGCGAGGACAGGGTGTTCCTTCCACACATGCGCGGTAATCTCTAATATGTTTGCCTTTTGTAGGTGGCCGGGGTTTAGGCTTCAGCTGGCTCCGCCTTTGTTTTGTTTGAGGCTCTTTTGACTTTTCAGGTCCCTCTGTCCCCGCGATGGTACGCACCCAAACCTAAAGACACGCACCCAAACCTAAGGACGACACGCACCCAAACCTTAAGGACGACACGCACCCAAACCTTAAGGACGAAAACCTTAGGACGACCACGCACCCAAACCTAAAGGACGACACGCCACCCAAAACCCTTAAGGACGACACGCACCCAAACCTAAGGACGACACGCACCCAAACCCTAAGACGACACGCACCCAAACCCTAAGGACGACACGCACCCAAACCTAAGGACGACACGCCCCCAAACCCTAAGGAACGACACGCCACCCAAACCGTAAGGACGACAACGCACCCCAAACCTTAAGACGACACGCACCCCAAACCTTAAGGACGACACGCACCCCAAACCTTAAGGACGACACGCACCCAAACTTAAGACGACACGCACCCCAAACCTTAAGGACGACACGCACCCCAAACCTTAAGGACGACACAACGCACCCCAAACCTTAAAGGACAACACCGCACCCAAACTTAAGGAGCGACACGCACCAAAACGCTTCAAGACGACACGCACCCAAACCTTAAGGACGACACGCACCCAAACCTAAGACGACACGCACCACAAACCTTAAAAGATACGACACGCACCCAAACCATTGAGGACGACAACGACACACACCACAACACTTAAGGACGACAACACTACCTTAGACACCCCAACCTTAAGCGACACGCACCCCAAACCTTAAGGACGACACGCACCCCCCAACCTTAAGGACGACAGCGCACCCCAACCTTAGAGGACGGGACACGCACCCACAGACCAACTTTAAGGACGACACGCACCCCAACCTTAAGGCACGGACACGCACAACCCTCAACACTTAAGGACGAACAACGGCACCCCAACCTTAAGGACGACACGCACCCAACCTTAAGGACGACACGCACCCCAACCTTAAGGACGACACGCACCCATAACCTTAAGGCACGAACACGCACCCCTAACCTTAAGGACGACACGCACCCCAACCTTAGACGACACGCACCCAAACCTTAGGACTGTTAATTGTGATTCAGTTGTAAAGTGTTTAAATGTACTAGTCGTGTAAAGTAAATTAGTGTTTTGAGTTGGGGGGAATGTGAATGACCGGGGGTTTTCGAGTGTTTTTTGTGCTGATTTCTGCTTTGTGCCGATGTTTTTTGGTGCTAGGTCGCGTCACGAACCTTCGCAGAGTCACATATGTGGTTTGGATGAAGCGGACAGGATGTTCGACATGTGGATTTGAACCACAGGTGAGAACGCGTTCTTGAGCTTTCAAAATACTCGCGTTGCATCTGTGCGTGTCTCAGTAAATCTGCATATTATGTCCATGTTCTTCAAATGCTTGCTCCGTATTTAATATTGCGCCCTGCAGGATGCACTGCCTCTCCTGGCAAGTGTGGTGGTACTGTGCCTCAGTGTGGTGTTTGGATAAACCATACTGTGTTATGCTAAAATAAGCACTGGACACGTTAACGCTACATTATTGTGATCGATCAAGTGGCATGTGTGTCCATTGATGTTCACTTTTGTAGAAAGTTGATTGTGTTTTCAATCTATTTGGTGAGCAGTGAGCAGGACTGGACCCGAGTGGCTGGACCCAGGGCTGGACCAGGCTGGACCCAGGGCTGACCAGGGCTGACCAGCTGGACATGCGGACCCAGGGCTGGAACCAGGGCTGGACCCAGGAGTCCCTCAAATCTCCCCAAGCTAGCCGGAGCTGCAAAGTGAACGATGGCATGAGCTCGAACGCTGAATATACTTAATTATTGTTCTGTGGTGCACCTCCTGCTCGTCCACATGGAGATATTTGATGCCATACAATCTCTTCCCTCTTCCTCCCTCCGTCTCTCTCTCTCTCTCCCGTCTCTCTCTTCCTCCCTCCTCTCTCTCCCTCCTCTCCCACCCTCCGTCTCTCTTCCTCTTCCTCCCCTCCGTCTCCTCTCTCCCCTCCCCACCTCCGTCTCTCTCTCTCCCTCTCTCCACCCTCCGTCTCTCTCTCTCCCTCTCCCACCCTTCCAGTCTCCTCTCTCCCTTCTCCCACCCTCTGTCCTCTCTCTCCCTCTCCACCCTCCGTCTCTCTCTTCCTCTCCCACCCTCCGTCTCTCTCTTCCCTCCCACCCTCGCGTCTCTCTCTTCCCTCCCACCCTCCGTCTCTCTCTTCCTCCCCACCCTCCGTCTCTCTCTTTCCTCTCCACCCTCCGCTCTCTCTTCCTCTCCCACCCTCCGTCTCTCTCTTCTCTCCCACCCTCCGTCTCTCTCTTCCTCTCCCACCCCTCCGTCTCTCTCTTCCCTCCCACCCTCCGTCTCTCTCTTCCTTCTCCCACCCTCCGTCTCTCTCTTCCTCTCCCACCCTCCGTTCTCTCTCTCCCTCTCCACCCTCGTCTCTCTCTCCCTCCCGTCCCTCCCTCCGTCTCTCTCTCCCTCTCTCTCCCTCCGTCTCTCTCTCTCCCCTCCCTCCGTCTTTCTCTCCCTCCCCCTCCCTCCGATCTCTCTCTCCCTCCCCACCCTCCGTCTCTTCTCTCCCTCCATCCTCCCTCCGTCCTTTCTCTCCCTCCACCTCCTCGTCTCTCTCTCCCTCCCCCCACCCTCGTCTTTCTCTCCCTCCACCTCCTCCGCTCTTCTCTCCTCCCCCACTCCTCCGTCTCTCCTCCCTCCGTCTCTCTCTCCCTCCACCTCCCTCCGTCTCTCTCTCCCTCCACCTCCCTCCGGTCTCTCTCTCCTCCACCTCCCTCCGTCTCCTCTCCTCCACCTCCCTCGTCTCTCTTCCTCCACTCTCCTCCGTCTCTCTCTCCCTCACCTCCTCCGTCTCTCTCTCCCTCCACCTCCCTCCGTCTCTCTCTTCCTCTCCCTCCCTCCGTCTCTCTCTCCCTCTTCTCCCTCCGTCTCTCTCTTCCTCCCCTCCCTCGTCTTTCTCTCTCCCTCCACCTCCCTCCGTCTTTCTCTCTCCCTCCCACCCTCCGTCTTTCTCTCCCTCCCCCACCCCCGTCCTCCGTCTCTCTCTCCCTCCACCTCCCTCCGTCTCTCTCTCCCTCCACCTCCCTCCGTCTCTCTCCCCCTCCTCCTCCCTCCGTCTCTCTCTCCCTCTCCCACCCTCCGTCTCTCTCTCTCCCCGTCCCTCCGTCTCCGCAGGTGATGCGTATCGTGGATAACGTCCGTCCAGACCGTCAGACGGTCATGTTTTCGGCCACTTTCCCCAGAGCCATGGAGGCTTTGGCCCGGAGGATCCTGTCCAAGCCCATCGAGGTGCAGGTGGGCGGGCGCAGCGTGGTGTGCTCCGACGTCGAGCAGCACGTGGTAATGCACCCTTTATTACACTCACTGTTATTACTGTTACTCCTGACTTCAATTCCTTTAAGGACACTATTATGTAATATTATTCCTTCATAAACAGACCTGGAATTGTAACACTTTTTATTCATCCAAATGATGATGACGTCTTCTCTGCTCCTCAAACTTCCCAAGAGTTTGATATGAAAACTTTAAATCCAGAGATCTCCTGTGCCATTTTTAAATCCACAAATACCACCAGACCTGACCAGTTCTGAGGTGCAGTTTAAAGTGCCCCCTACAGGTCAGGCGACTCATTGAACTAAACTGCAGTTAAGATAAATATATTTAGAATCTTGCTAAAATTAAATTACAAATAAATAAATTGTTATCCCAGAATAGCAATTTTTTTAGGTTTATAATTTCGCTTCCTGTTTGTAATTGATGACATCACACTAGGAAATTGCCCAGCAAACACTGGGCCAAAACTCTTGTTGTGTGAATTCTGTAAAAAACTTTGACTGGAATGAGTGTCCCTGGTGTGATGTCACTTCCTGTCATTTTTCTACAATTTTTAAAAAACTTTTCTCCACAAATACCTGCTCGATCGGTGTAAAACTATAATTCATATGTACGACAGGTATAAACACACCAAATAAAGTCAAAATGAGAACGTTGTAAAAACCTGCCATACGCCCTTTAATTATTCACTATTGGGGAAGTAATCAATTTAATGAGATTTAATGATAATTGTCAACTAATAATAATAATTTAAGAGTCGTTCTTTGGGCTTTACAAAGACCACTATCGGGTGACTTCCATTATTCTACAACAATGAGCCTTTTGCAGTTGGAAACTACAAATTGATAAATAAAATAAGCTTTACTTGGAGCCCCACTATTCACACGGTTACGCAAACTCTCTAGCACAATTTGTAGTAACGTCGCCCCCTTGTGACGTAATTACTGTTATGTCCACACGTGACACTCGCCGCGTTGCCGTCTCCTGCAGCTGGTGATCGAGGAGGAGAAGAAGTTCCTGAAGTTGTTGGAGATCTTGGGCCATTATCAGGAGAAGGGCGCGGTCATCATCTTCGTGGACAAGCAGGAGCACGCCGACGCGCTGCTCAAAGATCTGATGAAGGCCTCGTACCCCTGCCTGTCCCTGCACGGCGGTACGCACCACCCAAACGCGCACAAATACACACACACACACACACGTTAAGGGCGCACATTTCAAACACATTCAGGAGCACGAACGTGTTTGAAGTCGGCAGCTTTTATACGGAAAATTCACTTTTTAAAGAGTTAACGTTCATTTTGGTAGTCGACTAGTCAATAAATTTTTTGTTTGTTTGTGCTTTTAGATTTTTTAAATACATTATCAACTGAAAAAAAAAAAAGTTTAAATATGATTAAAGATGTCTAGATGGAGAATATTTACCAAAAAAAAGTGTTGTATTAGTATTTTAGTATTATTAAATCAAATAAAATACTGTCTTGGTTTGTGAAATCCAGATAGCGATTACAATTATCTTTTTAGTCATGATTAGTCGATTAATCTTAATTAATCATCCTAATCCTTGTGCTAAATTGTGACGGATTGCACACAGAGAAGACGCCGTATTTATTCTGTTCGTGCGGTTTCAGGGATCGACCAGTACGACCGAGACAGCATCATAAACGACTTCAAAACGGGCGTGTGCCGGCTGATGGTCGCCACGTCAGTCGCGGCGCGCGGCCTGGACGTGAAGCACCTCATTCTGGTGGTCAACTACGGCTGCCCGAACCACTACGAGGACTACGTGCACCGAGCGGGCCGGACCGGGAGAGCCGGGAACAAGGTCTGGACCGAGGGGAGCCGCGCGATGGGCCCCCAAACCTCAGACTCGTGTAGATGTGGGCAGTTTATCGAAATTTAGATGATAGTAAGAATCAGGAAAAGGTTTATTGCCATTGTCAGTGATCAAAAACAATATTTCATAAACTAGGAAGGTACTCGCTTCGATATAGCAAAAAATATATTTAAATTAGGCATAAATAAAACTAAATTGGATAATAAATTGACTTAAACTAAATACTTTGACTAAATAAATGCACACACTTTAGCCAGATAAAGTGCAAAAACGAGGGTAGAAGGTGACATTTCTGTGCGTTTGATTCATTTTACAGAACTTTTTCACATTATATAATATTAGAACCTCAATTAAAAAGTTTTTAAAGACATGTTTTAACACATTTCTTTGACCAGGACGTCCTGTTTGATGTAACATTGCTGCGTCAGCACCAGAGTTGGCAAAAAAATGTCTCGTTTTAACCTTGGAAATGTGGTAAATACAGTCTGAACGAAAAACAATTGTATAGCAAGCGTTAGCGCTGCTTGAACAAATTGGATTAAGATGAATTTAAATTAAAATGGTTAACGTTCTCTCACATTTGTGAACATCCCCATGGTTTTATTTCTTCTCAATTTGCCTGAAAATCTTTTTAAGGCAAAGAAATGTAGAAAACTGCTGCTGAAATAATCCGTCATTGCAGCTTTACAAACAAAACAGAAGCCAGTTTATTTGTAGAGCACGATTTGTACAATTCAAAGTGCTTTACAGAACAAGAAACTGTGCCTTAAAATAATCGTTTAGAGAATTTTACTTGGAGTGGAATGCATGACTAAACGTTTGCTTAAAGGGTGACGGGGGGCTTGTTTTTTGTCACTTGTATCTTGTACTTGTTATTTGTAACGTTCCCATGTGGTAAACCGTAGGGCTACGCGTACACCTTCATCACGGAGGAGCAGGCGCGCTACGCTGGAGACATCATCAAGGGTCTGGAGCTGTCGGGCGCCGTCGTCCCCCCTGAGCTCGAGCAGCTCTGGGCCTCGTTCAAGGACCAGCAGAAAGCCGTGCGTTTTATTTACTCTTTTTAAAAATAAACTTTCACCGATTCCGGAAACGCAGCACGACCCGAGAACACACACGAGTAGGCGTCGGCTAAACGTCAAAAGAAACACAATCGTGACACATTTAAATTAAACTCAAAAGTCCCATTTTGTCCAAAGTCTGTCAAATTTGTCCATTTTGAATTTGTCTGAAGTCTGTAACGATGTCGGTCCAGTCCTTGATCGTTGGAGACGTTTGTGTCAGCCATTTCTTTGTGATGGCCTTTTTTTCCTCTGCAAGGTATCCATTTATTGTGTGAGGAGTTTTGAGGCCCAAATACATAGTTCTAAAGTTGAGAAGGAATGGAAATGTCACAAACCGTCTTAAATGCATTGACAGGACAATCCACAAAACACGTGACAGTTGTTTACCTCCTGGTGCCACAGTCTCTCCAACAGTTGGCATTTCCTCGTGAATAATGGACACTTTAACATTTGAAAAAACGGGACACATTCTTCCAACAGAATTCCTTCCAAACGTGTGACTTTGTGGTCCTCCGTTGAGACATGCATGTATTTTCCCATTCTTCGTCCGTCAAAACAAAATGACCCTCTCGTTCCCATTTAATTTGAATATGTTTTTGTAGTGCGGGCTTCATTATTTCTACAGTCCCTTCTAAAACGCTCCGTCATCACGATGCTCAAACGTCCAGAGGCAAAAATGAAGTCGACCATAAAACATTTTGATCATTTATTGACATCAGATCTAAATGCTGATGGTTTTAAGTCTTTACAACAACAAAATAAGCAACAATTTCTGTGATTGCTGTCAGTAAAAAATAAAACCACCTCCACAAAAAGTATAATTTGTGATAAATTACACACTTTATCTTTTCTTTATCTGCAGACAAAATAAAAAACTATCGTGAGGTATTTTGAGTATTTTGTCCTGTAAAACCTTAAAATCGTGACTTTACCTTCATCACAAATGCTAAATGTCTATCATAATCTCCTTCTGAACAAACAAATAACACAAACTACAACAGTGAATGTGTTTAAACCAGGCTGATATCACTCACATGTTTCTGGCTGGTTTTATTTGACAAAAAATGTTCAGATGTTGTGATATTCTTAAATTAATCCCAGTTTCACCATTGAAATCACATTATATTCCACTATATTCCAACTTTGAAAGGGTCTAGTATGTCTTTGTATTTCCTTGAATCTCGTCTCACTACAAAGTTTTTAAAAAGTCCAAATGTTTGCCTTTCCAAATATTCCATTTTATTTTCTAGTTTTTGCCAATAAAATGATCAAACTTTTTCAATCTTCATTTTCTTTTAACCTCGTCACATTTTTCTTACGATTTAAAGCTTTAACATGACACAAAACATGATGGCTTCACAACTATTTCACTTGTGTCATTTCTCGTAGATGTTGTATTGTACTTAAACAGTTTTTTGTCGTCACAGGAAGGAAAGTCCATCAAAAGCAGCAGCGGCTTCTCCGGAAAAGGGTTCAAGTTCGACGAGACGGAGCACGCTTTGGCCAACGAGAGGAAGAAGCTGCAGAAGGCGGCGCTCGGGCTGCAGGACTCGGACGACGAGGACGGAGCGCTCGACGTGAGTGTCGTTTTAGTTCACGGAGCCAAAGTGCGGAAACCAACTGTTTACGGGCGAATTAAGACGAGTATCAAACCAAGCGTGGGAGATATTGCCAAACGTTAGACATAAATCCATCTTTAGCCTTCAATCCCAGGACCTGTTCCTCTTGTGAGTCCTAAATGTACCTTTTTGAGCTTCTAACCCTGTTGTTCATGCGTCAAAAACATACCCGCAGCTGCATTCTGCTTCATTCACACTAGTTTTATGAGGTCTCTCCCTCCGAGCGTCCGAAACGCTCCATTCTGAATTTCCCGGATGTGTGACGTCAACGGTTATAGGCCTGTAGTCGACCAAAGACGTGCCCTATTTACAGATTAGTCGACTAAAAGGGGGTGTGGCAAAAGCTATCAAAACTATAAAGTATCCTCACCAAACTGACACCACTCAAAAGACAAACTGCACAGACGTTCGTACAAAAACGACAGAAAAGTAATACTCAATTCAGTGTATTTTATTTAGATTAAACGATAGGAGATTGGCGATTGGATAATGTCGCAGCGTCCCCTGTCCTTAGACCCTCCTCTTTTCTCTGCAAGGAAAAATGACAAAATACCTGTGGGGAAAAGTAGAAACCTTGGGGAGAACCACAGTAAAGGATGTATAAATTAGATTAAACTCATGATTAACTCAAATCTACAGCCAACTCGCTCCATATCTTCTCCTTTTTGCTGTTGTCCCGTAGAAATCCTTATTATCTAACTACAATAATTACTAAAGCAGCATCGACCGATTAATCGACTGAAGGATTATTACAGCCCGTATAGGTTGCACTTTTAAAACTTTTATTCAACCAGGTAAGAACCCGTTGAGATCGAGACTTTTTTTAAATTTTAATTTATTATTATTATTTTTTAACTGTTTGTGTTTTTATTTAATATTTAGTACAAATATTTTTTAAAGCTTTATTTATTTATTTTTTTGGATATAAAACATGGAACAAGCACAGAACACAACAGAGAGTGACATTTAAAATAAAAAATAGAAATTAAACTAAATTAAATCAAAATAAAACGTCCAAATTTGGTCCGATTTGTCCAATTCCAAATGAAGTCTAAATGTCATTTTTTTTCATTTGCCTGATGTCCTTTACAATGTCAGTCCAGCCCTTGGTCGTTGGTGAGGTTTGTGTCATCCATTTCTTTGTGGTGGTCTTTTTTTTTTTCCTGCCGCCAAAAGTAGAGACCGCTTTTTCAAGGGCGACCTGAGCGCCGAGATGTTCTGTTCTGTTTTTAAGTCCATAAATTATCACCAGACTCATCCTGAGCATTTCTAGCTCAAATCGTGAGCGTTACAACCGCGAGGCTGCATTAGCACGTCTGAGGAAAGCTAGCGTTTGTTTATCTTCTGTTTTGTGAATCCCTCTGCGGCCAGTAGATGGAGCCTAAAGTCAGTTCCTGGTGTGTGAAATGCCAGAATGACATTAATGAAATTATTTTAGTTTGTTCCAAAACATGAGAGTCCAAAGCAGGGTTTTAAAGGCCAAGAACGATACAAATAATGCATAATATTTGTGCTTTATTGAACTTGTTGAACTGTCCGGCTTTATTCGTTTTTAATCAGCGCGGAGTTACAATTAAATACATGATTAAATATATCATCAGATCAGCACCTCCTTTATATTTAAATTGGCCCCCAGAACTCCTGATCAACCGGGTCAAAACGTGGGTCAGGCTAAAATGGAGCGCGGTATCACTGATTTTTATGAGAATTTTTCATTTATTTTTTGTTCTTTTGACTTAAAAAGACAAAATCTTGCCTAAAAATTTAGAATAATTTCTTGCTTTTTTTTCTAGTTTTAGTCCATATAAAGTCATGTCAATTCAGTCACCTATAGATCTTGTTCTAGTCAAGAAAATATATTTCTTTTTTGTTTGTTCATGAAAAGTGTATTCATCAAAAATATCAGTACTGTTTTATTCAGTTTTAGTTTATGACGTGACACATTCAGAGTGACATCGTTAACAAAATGCACGATACATTTTGGTAGCAGTGCATTCATCTTCTCCCTTTTGTCTGTGATATATTCTGTATATTTGCGTTCAGATTGAGGAGCAGATCGAGAGCATGTTTAACTCTAAGAAGCGCGTGAAGGACTTGGCGGCTCCAGGCTCGGCCCTGGCAGGATCAGGAGTCGTGCCCACCTCCGCAGCCTCCACCGGGGGCTCGGGAGGAGCAGGAGGGCCCACGTCCGCCGGGAACATCCAGAAACTGGAGATGGCCAAACGGCTGGCGCTTAAGATCAACGCACAGAAGAACCTGGGAGCCGAGGCGCAGGTGAGAATGTAACTAATCTATTACTGAAATAAATACTGGAGTAAGTATTCTCTGAACTGTCCCCAGATTCTCAAACATGCCACATTCAGCTTTATGACACAAGAAATGTGCACATTTAATGCTTATGATGAAAAAGATGAGTATTCACAAACTCCACTGTTATGATTGGGCCTGAACCACCAGTGGTGCAGAGACCGGACCAATCACAGAGCAGCGTTGTGGTTTGGGTTTAAGACTAAGATGAAGCGCCCCAAATGAACCAACACTCTACTGTAACAGTGACTGCAAAACACAGTTGTTTTACTCTGTATTAATCATCATTGCCGTCTTCTAAATATTCAGATTTTAAATTGTTTTCAATAATTTACAGTAATCTTATAATCTGCAGCATCTGTGGATTAAAAACAATCTGTGATCTGATTATATAATCCGTAATCTGATTATAATGCCGCCGCAGGACGTGATGCAGCAGGCCACAAACGCCATCCTCCGCGGCGGCACCATCATGACGCCCTCGGTGTCGGCCAAAACCATCGCGGAGCAGCTCGCCGAAAAGATCAACGCCAAACTGAACTACACTCCAGTGGAGAAGATCGAGGAGGAGAAACAGGGCACGGAGCAAACGGAGACGGTGAAGAGGTACGAGGAGGAACTGGAGATCAACGACTTCCCACAGGTGAGACCAACGCTCTTATTATAATGTTTATTCACATTAATGATGTCCATAAACTCTATCAAATCAAACTTTGTGCATTACAAATCTCTTTGTTGAGCCACGTGTGCCATTGTCCCTCTGAGAAGAATCGAGTGGCGTTGCTTCCTTTTCCCAGACTCTAGAACGTGTGGAAATGATTGTTTTGGACATGTTTTATTTCTGCTCAATGAAAAATCTAAATGATTTTCCTGGTAAAGATGAGGCTTCGTTTGGCAGCGCTGTGTCGAGGCCGGTCACAATAACTACAATATCAATTTATCGATCAATAACTCATGAGCAGAAGAATACTTTGTGTTCTATCACTTCTTATTTTGTCCAATAGCATTTGAGCTGGATACTCTGCAGAATGAGTCACCTTTTGGACCCACTGTAGATACTAACTCGTATTTTTAAACCCAAAACATTCACATAAAAGTTAGTTTTTGTGTAGCTTTGTAATGCTAACATTAAAACACTGTAGCTACAACAAAAGCTTTTTGTGTTCAGGACTTTTTAGTTATGGTTGTTTTTTAATAATAGTGTACATTTAGACAAAATATTCAGATTATTCTGCTTTTATCGTCCATCATAATATTTTGCTCGTAAGATCATCAAAATGTGTTTATTGTGACAGACCTAGTTTGTGTCTGCTTTCATCTCATGGGGTTCATCATCAGCAT
This sequence comes from Chaenogobius annularis, assembly GCA_015082035.1. Lineage (NCBI taxonomy): Eukaryota > Metazoa > Chordata > Actinopteri > Gobiiformes > Gobiidae > Chaenogobius > Chaenogobius annularis. Next base: position 96,108 of record BJKM01000870.1, read on the forward strand.
GAATAAAATCCACTTTAAGGGACACGTATTACGCTAGATTGATCGTCTAATCACGATCAGTACAACTTCATCAGGAAGTTTATTTTAAACTTGTGTAATTCCCTTTGCAGCCAGTAGATGGTGCCTAAGCGCCATTGTTACCGGGGGAAACTGCAGAAGAAGAGTCGTTTTTTAATTCAATGTTTGAGATGCCAAACTAAAGGTGAATAACGACACAAATAATGCGTCATATTTGTCCTTTAAAGAGTGACAGTCGGCGATATCACTGTTAAATACATCACATCATCATTGTGTCTTTAATAATCAGAGGTGGGGAGGACTCGAGTAACTTTTTCAAGAATCTATCCTTTTACTCCTGCTTGAGGCTCATTCGTATTGAAATGACTCTGACCCGAGTAAAAGTGTTGCTTCCTCTTCGCTCTGTGACAAAAGCTTTACGTTGACGATATTAAATGATCTGAACGTTTGCGCTTCATGCTCTTATTTTATTCTCCTTCGTGTTGATCCTTTGTGCTTTATTCAATGTTCTTGGAGCTCCACTTTGTACTTCGGTTTATTGTCTTGAAGTCCGTTATTTGACTGTGTTGGTAACGGTCTCGTGCGCTCCGCAGACGGCGCGCTGGAAGGTGACGTCGAAGGAGGCGCTGCAGAGGATCGGGGAGTATTCTGAGGCCGCCATCACCATCAGAGGGACTTACTTCCCTCCTGGAAAAGAGCCGAAGGAGGGAGAGCGCAAGATCTACCTGGCCATCGAGAGTACGTTCTGCTGCTGCTCACGGCCCGGTCACACGGCCCAGTCACACGGCCCACTGTCATTTTAGATCGAGTCGCCGCAGTTACTCAGAATAACACTTGTCATCTGGAGTATTCATGGGGTTTTTCCTGTTTTTGTCAAGACTTTTTCCCCATTCAAATGATAAAATGTTTTGCTTTAAACTGTTAATCGCCATGGCAACAGTCCTCCTCATTATGAAACCCAACACACAGTTATCAAATCAAAATGAGACGAGAAGAAAGTAAATATTTAATCGTTTTTAGTTGAGAAATACCATCATTTTCCATTCAATAGAACGGGTTCAGCACTCTCAAATTCAAACGTTTTCTTGTAATCGTTCTGATGAGTGACATTAGAAATAAACATATAGAAGATAATTTGTCCAATCAGATTTTGAGCTTTAGATGCTGGAGAATTTTCTCACTTGAAAAAAAAATTAAAATCCTGAAAATGGAATTTTTTTCGATTTGAAATTTCAGTTTGTGAATTTTGCAGTGGACATTTTTTTAACATTGAAATTATTATTATTATTATTATTATTATTTAGTTGTGGTGTTTTTGTTTAAAACAGAAAAAATCACCTTTTTAAATATTCAGTGCACAATTTTCATTCCCTCAAATCGAACGTCTAAATTTTTTTTGCAGTTTAAAAGATTTTGAGGTTTAAATGCATTTATTTTTAACTGCAAAAAAATAGTATTAAAAGAAGATTAAAAGATTTTGAGGTTTAAATGCATTTCTTTTTATCTTTTAATAATATTTTTTTGCAGTTAAAAATAAATGCATTTAAACCTCAAAATCGGACAAAAACAAACTATCTCCCGTATAACTGCCGATTAATCGACTGTGGGACATTTGGGGCGAACTCGTGGTACTTCTTGTGAGTAGGATTCTGTTCAAAGTTCAAACACACTCCAGAACATGTTCGTCGAACCCTAAACTACAATTGGCAGCTTTTAGACGGGGGGGGGGGGGGTGGGGGGGGGGGGGGTTGCGGGGGAAATTGTGTGACCCAAATGACTCGGTGTGACTTCATTTGACCCAACCGAGTTCGTCTAACTCGAGTCTTTAAAGTGACGGGGCGTTTCCTTTCCGTTTCAGGTGCAAATGAACTGGCCGTGCAGAAAGCCAAGACTGAAATCACAAGGTTAATCAAAGAGGAGCTCATCAGACTAGTAAGTACACACTCCTTTTACAACAAAACACAAGAGGAAATCAAGTTTGTTGTTCTGAGTCTGTGCAGGATTAGAATATCGAGTATATCGGCTATAGTCATCGTAATAAAAGTGCTGATGAAACTGTCATGCGAACAGGAACTCGCAGTGTAACGTTCAAAACAAGGGAATGAAGTGACGTTTCTGCATTTTTTGTGTTGAATTGAACAATTTAAACAAAAAACATTGAAACGACAGAGATTGAAAAAGAAATATGGCACATAATCGTAATCATATTTTCATGGTCTCAACATTAGATCGGTCGGGAATGTTTATATTGCAGCGTTTGTCTTGTTGCCAATAGAAATCCCCAGAGTAAAGCTGAGGTGCCCCATTTTCACTCGGCAAAACCGGAAGCAGATATTTAAATCGTCGCTCTCACAAATCCTTTGGCACATTGTTAATATCCACAAAACATCATTCTCCGACAGCGTGCAGCGGTCTCATTTTTGCTCTTACAATATGCTCATTTACAACAACAAAAAACCGAAAAAACCAACAAAAAAGGCTGGTGCCCCATTTTTCAAGATTTGTGTTTTTACTTTTTAGATATTTCATGTCAAAATACAATGTTTTCAAAGGGAGAATCTTGCTCTTTCCCTCCGACAGAGAAAGACACAATCTAATTCTAGCCTGTGAACACGAGATATTGATGATATTGACAGATTTACCCTAATAAATCTGCACGCACGTCTTTTTGAACAAACTCGTGAGTAAAAATGGGACAATCATGTGATACAGTACATACATTATTGCCTTTTTATCAAAGTGAAATGTTCATTTGTGATCTTTACTTCCACTTCAGATAGATTTGAAGACCTAAAACCCAAATATCGGTTATTGTATCGGCTCAAAAAACTCACATCGGACCTTCTCTAATAATCATTATCTTGACTTTATAGACTCTGAAAAACCCTATAATAAAGACAGTGGCTTTATTAGATCCAGATGTCAGAAAATTACAGATTTTATTTACATTTTTCATCAAACATACACTTTATTTGTAAATATTCTCTGTCTAGAAGCCTTCAGACATGTCATTTAAACTGGTATTTGGTTGATAATGTGTTTTTAAAAGCCTCAGTGTACAATAGAAATCATAGTTTGACTCATCGACTCATAAAACGATTGTTAGTTGCAGCACAAATGACCGTTTTAAGAATGTATAGTATTTTTTTTTTTGTCAATACAGTTACAGCTGCATACTACACGCGTATAATATTACAATACGCATGCTAAATTCTCTTGTTTCTCACCATTTTCTTTCTATTTTCTCCGCAGCAAAACTCGTACCAGCCGACCAGCAAAGGACGTTACAAAGTGTTGTGAAGGAGGATTTTCAGTGCGTTTTGTGGTGTATTTACCGCTTTACACGTTTTTTTAATTGACCCCTGATTCTGCGTAAATCTCGCTTCCTCTGTATATTATTTTGTCGTGATTTTACGTCCCTCACGCTTATGACGAGCGTGTCTGCTCTTCTCCCGTGTGTCAATAAACCTCATTGTTTTATAATAAACTGGGTGCAACGATGTTCTTCCTTGTGCTTGGATCTGATTTTTGTTGTGCGTTTACGTCACGGCTGGCACGATTTTGGGAAAGATCGCGATACGGCCGTTGATTGTTGCGATATCGAGACTATTGCGATGTCGGAATACGCATTTTTGGTGACGTTGACACAAAAATTTGCTTTAATTTACGGGTCAGACTTTGTCAAAACAAAAGCTCAACATGGACAAAACCAAGATAAAATTAAGACAAATTTTGGACTAATATGAAAATAATGAATGCAACTTTTTATTTATTTTTTAAAGATTTTTTAAAGATTTATTTAGATTTGAAAAAAAAATTGAAAGTAAAAGAACAATACACAGTGGGTACATACAAATGACATAAAAACATCCAAAGAGTCCTACACACTTAGTCCGCCATATCTGTTGACAATGTTTCCATTTGATTTTATTTCAGTTTTTAAATGTATATTAAAAAACAAACTCTATGAACAGTAGATAGAAATCATCATTAGTAAAAATCCAACAAAAAAATAAATAAATTGGGGCCCATTTAAACCACATTAACATCTCATTTTGTCCACATTCCGTCAAATTAGTTCATTTTCAAATCAAGTCCAAATGTCATTTTATTTTATTTTTTTCAAATGTCCATAAAAATGTCGGTCCAGTCCTTGAACGTCAGTGCAGTTTGTATCATACATTTTTTTGTGAGGGCATTTTTTTTCCTGCCGCCATGAGTTTGTTCCAGAGGGATCCATTAATTGTGTCCATGGCAGAAGTTTTAAGGCCCAGAGCAGCAGGACAGTCAAAGAACACGTGAGAGTGGTTTGCCTCCTGGTGCCACAGTTTCTCCAACAGTTTGCGTTTCCTTGTGAATAACTTTGAAAAAAAACAAAAGTGACACATTTTTCTAACCCTTCTTTCCAAAAATGTGATTTTGTGATCTTCCATTGTGATGTACATATATGTTCCCATTCTTCATCTGTCAAAGTAAAATCACCCTCTTGTTCCCATTTGTTTTTAATATATTTAGTTGAATGATTATTAATGCATTCATAACATGTTTTAGATATTATTCCCATTGAAAGTTCTGATTTATAAGCTTTAATAAAAAATTCAGTCAAAGGGTTACAGTGGTTGTTGCTCTGTTTAATTTCTTGGTTGTAATAACTCCTTATTTGTAAATACCTATACAAATCCAGTTTCTTCAAGTCAAAGGATTCATTCAACATTTCTTTTACAATCTGGTCATTTAAAGACTTTTCTGAGGTTTGGTACTTATGTTTTTGCTATTTACGTCTTCTCAGTTTTGTGTTTAACCGTAGTGTTATTGCGCTATCGATTATAGTGCAGCTCTACTTCACAAGAGAAATCTGATAATCTGGTGACACCTGTCGGTTAATCTGTGGATTTTTAGAGTACATTTTGAAGACAAAGTACAATGAATATTAAAATAACAAAAATGTTATTTCATTCTAGTCTTTGCCCAATTAATTTGCCCTTTTTTTTTCCCCTCATCATTTTCCTTGTCAAAATTGTGAACAAATTATCTGATTTCTGGAGTTATCAGATAATCAGATTTTTGGTCTGAAGTGGCTGTGGTGACACGCCCAGTCATTTTTTTGAGCTCGAGGACTATTGAAATGGCAAAAACATTGGATTTCTCTGATTGCTTCAGATTTTGCGATTTGCATGTCATTTAAATCATCTCAAAAGTCTCATAATGATCATCTTTTTGTGTGCAAAGACAAATTCAAGACTACAATTTAACAGCAAATGTTAAATATTTAAAGTTACTAAAAATGCATTGTACTTTATCTTCCAAATGCAAAATTTACCCTAAAAATCCACGAAAATATATATTATTTTATTTTATACTATAGTCATTTTAAATTTTTTCTTAATTCATGCCCTTTGGATTGAATATATGTTGTTTTTATTATTGATCATTGTTTTATGTTGCACCTTAACGGCGAGACAAGTTCCTGTTTAAGACTTTTGTTCATTGACAATGTAATAAATCCCTTCTGATTCTGATATTAAATGTTTGATTTTTTATTTTATTTTTTTGTAAATACACAAAAATCTTATGTAATTCGTGTTTTTTGTTTCTTCTTTCGATTACCGTCCACGTTTATTTTTATTTCCCTTTTTATTTATTTATTTATTTATTTTTTAATCTTTTTGATCATCTGTTTCCACAAAATAAGTCCTTTTCCTATTACATATATTACTGTTCATGCGTGCAGCCATTTGCATTCATTTCCAAATCTGTTGTGTCCCGTTTGTGGCCGTTTTTAAATTATTAAGCAGCTTTTTCACTGTTTATTATTTATTAGTGCGGCGCGAGGGAGTGTGAAGACGCCTAAATAACGTGCCTTTGCGTCATTTTACGGCCCGAAACGAAACACGCGAATAAAATGTGGCGTTTAGGCTTCGATTCTTCATTGATCCTTTTTATTGAACGCGCAGGATTTTGTGGATAAAGAATGACAAAAAAAAAAAAAAAGAAAAAAAAGAAAAAAGACGTTCCATGCCCGTGGGACCGCAGTGCGCATGCCCAGACCGCTTTCTCTCGTCTTATTAATTTTTAATGGAAAATGGCTGCGTTTTCTCATCCAAACCTCTGGAGCCTGCTGATAAATCCGACCGTATCTGCGCCGCCTCCGCCCGGTTCCGTGCGCGTTACGGGATTTTATTTACACACACAGAAAAGGGAAAAAAATAAAAACACGCACACACAAAAAAAAAAAAAAAAGGTGTCATTTGGGAAGTTTTTTTACGCATCGGTGGAAGAACGAAAACGCGCCTCGGAGCCATGGATGGACTCGCAGCCTGAGACGAAGGATCATTTTTCTCCTTAACCCGTTCTACTCCGACCACCGCCGAACAATCGAGGTACAGTAACGGTCCGTGCACGCCCCGCAATGTGCCCGCAACGACGTCGCTTTGTGTTGGGGCTTTTTAATCGGCCGGGGTTTTTTTTTTATTTATTTTTTTATTTTTTTATTTTTTTTGACAGCAGAGACGCTAAACCCAGATCGCGCGTCGCCATAACCGTTTTTTTAAATTTATTATAATTTTTTTTTTAACCCTTTTACGAACGGGGCTGGACCGTCGGTTGGACACGGCGAGCTTTTGTCGTCTGCGAACGAAAATGCGAGCGGCGTGCGCGGTTTTTTGACCCGTAACACGGCCGTGAGATGCGTGTTTGTGTGTGTGGAAAGTGTTCGGAAAAAGGACACAAATCCACTTGCATCCTCTGCCTTTCTTCTTTCTTTTCCTTTTTGTGTGTGTGTGTGTGTGTGTGTGTGCCATTTAAAGAGACCAGCATTACCAAACCCTCACCACTGTAATAACCCAAATACATTGTGCTATTAATGTGTTATAAATTGCCTTTTGGAACACAAAGCTTATGCATAATGTATGTATCCTAAATAAAGCTCTGCCAACTGTAACTACATTCTGATTTAAAGGAGACGTATGTTTTCCCCCCTCAAGTATTTCGTATGAATCGACATTCCGCGTGGATCGATAATTTGAACGTTTTTCATCGTAAACTACAATATAGATCTGATAAGGCTCAATCGTAGAGGCCGGTTCGTTGACGTCCTGCTCAAAACCGCGGGAATCGAACCTCGTCTTTTGTGGCGTTTACTTGTTTTCGTCGCGGAAGGATTGCTACGAGACATTTTGAACAAGGTTGAGGTACATTTTATTGTTTATTGTCCGTTTTAAGTCTCTCCAGCGCAGACGATACAGTTCAGTTTGTGTGACGAGACGGGACCGACGAGATGCTGTCGCAAAAAAGTGCTCGCCGTTAAAGTTCGGTAACATTTCCAGAGCGTTTCCAGAACATCAGAGTCCAGAGCTCACAGAGACGTTACGGGAACTCAAAGGATTGACCCAAAGAACCAATTAAAACACAGCTTTGAGTAAATGAACGACGACGGAACACTGTTGGACCCCCTTTAAAGTGCACTGGGACATTTTATGACGGGAGTCTGGGAGATGGAGCGTGTGAGTGAGTGAGTGAGTGAGTGTGGAGGTTTAATGTGTCCACAACAGCAGCTACTGTACATAAAGTAATCAGTAATCACGTGGGCAGGGTTTCAAAAAGGTGGCGCCTACATAAACTGGACAAAATGGGACTCTTATCGTGGACCTTGTGGACCTTAAGCCCGTTTGCGTCTTCTTTTTGAATTATTTCTTGGACGCCTTTTCCTGCAATTTTCATTTTCAGTTTTATCCAGTCTGTCTTTTGTCTGTCTTTTCTTGGTTTTTCTTCCTTTTTCTTTTATTATTTTGAGTTTGATTTTATTTTATTTGTAATGTATTTAATTTTATTGAATTTTTTTATTGATTTTTTTTTTTTTTTTTAATGAATGTATTTTATTTATATTTTATTTATTTTATTTTTATTCATTTTATTCATTTTATTCATTTTATTCATTTTATTCATTTTATACATTTTATACATTTTATACATTTTATTCATTCATTTTATTGTTTTATTTTATTTATTCTATATTTGAGGTGCTTTATTCATTTATTTTTTATTGTACTTTGAATTGTGTTTTTCTTGAATTAAAAAACAAAACAAAACGTGGACCCTCTGGTTGATGGGCGAATGCCAGGCCACTGCACCACTGTTTCCTCAAGTTAAAGTGCAAAACAAGCAGGAAATCGACTTCAGTCAACGTGGTTAAAACGTTAAAGGAGACATATTATGCAAATCAGACTTTTAAGCGCTTTAATTGTTTCTCGTTTGCTCACTCGCAGGTGCAGAGCGATTTCTGCACGTTCGTGTCATTCTTTATCGCATTCATGACGCCGTTGCTCTGAAAAGTCCACGCCCACTTCTCCATGGAGATGAGCTTAATGCCACGCGAGGCGAAGCAATGGCATCTCCATGGGAACGAGCAGAAGGCGTTCCCTCGGGGGCTCGTGATAGATTTACGTTTGATTCATCGTCTTTCGTTTTTGATTAGATTTTTGTGTTTTTGCTTTTTAAAAACAAACAAACAAACAAAATGAATGGCTTCGGTTCTTGACTTCGTGAACATAAACGAGACGGACTTTAAATCACTGCCGTTCAACGCAAAACACATTTCGTCCCCCAAAATCCAAACTGGGCCCCAAAACCCACAGACGGAGCGTCGACTGTCGATTAGCGCGACCCAAAACTGACCACTCGCGATATAAACGGGACTGAATCTCCGCTTAAAACCGACACGCGCGCCGCCGCAAATGTTACGCAGTGCATCTTTAATTGGCTTTCTCGACTGTAGCGACTGTAGCTCAAGTCAAGCCAAATGCGCGTCAAATACATGCGTCATTTAAGTTATGTTTTTAGGCATCTTTGTTTGAACCTTTGGACAAACGCATCTTGAATCATCTCTTAAATGATATTTGGTTTTTGGAGTTTGTTGTAGTAACACTTTGTTTCCTCTCAGACAAAGATGATGCGTCAGGTGACCACCGCAGACTTCTGCATGAACAGCCGGCCCTCGTGTCTCGCCGAGGACCACCCGGCGTCCCACTTCGACCTGTGCACCCAGGCCAGCAAGTTCTACCCGCCTCCGCCGCCCACGTCCCTGCAGATGACCCTGGCTCCCATGGGCCTGCCCACCCAGAGCCCGCACAAGACCCTGGTGTGCCCCCGGCAGGAGCTGCTCATGCCCGACCCACTCAACCCCGGCAAACTCACCGCCATCAAGACCAGCGAGCAGGCGCCGGACGACCCCAAGAAGAAGAACAAATCCACGGGCAAGTCGGGCCGTCGAGGGAGGCCGCTGGGCACCACGAAGCTGGCGGGTTACAGGACGAGCACGGGCCGACCGCTGGGCACCACCCGAGCCGCCGGGTTCAAGACCAGCCCGGGGCGACCGCTGGGGACCACGCGAGCCGCCGGGTACAAAGTGAGCCCCGGGAGACCGCCGGGCAGCATCAAGGGCCTGTCGCGGCTCAACAAACTGTCGGCCTACAGCACGTCCTGCAGCGGCGCCGCCTTCCCGTACCCGCTGCCGGGCCACAAGGAGCTGCTCTGCGAGATGCCGGGCCACAAGGAGCTCATGTGTGACGTGTCGCCGCACAAAGAGCTGCTGTGCGACGTCCCGCCACATAACAAAGAGCTGCTGTGCGACGTCCCGCAACATAAAGAAATCCTGTGCGACCTGCCGCCTCATAAAGATGTGCTGTGCGAGTCGTCCTGTAAAGAGAAGGCGCCCGCGGAGTGACCGGGGCGGCGGACAGGTGAACTTTTTACAAACTCTGGACATTTTCTTAACTTGTCGTCCGTATGCCTGCACCTGTATATACGGTTTACTTACAGTGCTACTGATGAAGACGTATCGCGTACAAAGACCTCAATCATAGACGGTAAACGTAACGGGCCGAGCGACGGCGTCAGGGCTGTTATCGAAAAACAACAGAAAACAATTACAATTAGGTTTGTTTGTTTGTTTGTTTTCACACGTAGTCAAAACAACGTGCGTTTTTGGAGGCCGGACTCGAGCGCTGGAGGTTCAGGACGGCGCAAACGACAAAAAAAAAGCACCCCTTCTCGTGCACTGTAGATTGTAACGGTGCGGACGCCGATCGTACACGCGGCATCCGACGACGACGCGCGCCGAGCGACAGAGCCGGCCGCGGCGCTGCCTCCGGACCGGGCCGCGGCGCGTCGTTCTTACTGTCTGAGGTCCGCGTCGCCGCGCTGTGTCGCCGCGCTGTGTCCCCGCGACGAAAGGACAAATGTGTTTTCAGAAGGGGCTGTGACTGACGCCGTCGATCGCCGCCGCAAAAAAACGTGTGTCAAATGTAGCATTTTCTACGGCTGAACGACGGTTTGAGGTCCGGCACTTATCGCGCCGCCATTTTGTGTCCAGCTCGCCCGCCCCCTCACACCGTAGCACTTGTTTGTCCCTTTCATCTCGCCCACAAGCCTGTTTCATCTGCGTTTTAGGGGATAGTGCCTTGCTCAGTGGCACTTAAATATACTGTAAATGTACATATATATACGACACGCGGCTTCGTAGGCAGAACGCGTCGCACTTAAACGCCTCCCGCAAACGACACTTCGCTTTGTCGCAGAGCCGCGTCTCGTCCGGCCGCTCGGTGTCCGGATCGTGGACACAAAAACTCGTTCCGGTCCAGATTTCCCCCCGCGTTCGGACTCGTTCGACTTTTTAACTTATTTGAACTTCTGACATTCCCGTTGGTTTTCTGGTCATTGTTCCGTTTCGCTCTCGCTCGAAGGTGCACTGCGTAACTGCGAAACTGAGGCCGTTCTTGAACTCTTCGGAGCTCAAACGAACGGACTCTTCGTGAAGATGAGACGCTGCCGTTTTGTAATTCTGATGTTTTGATTAAAGTGTGAACGAGCGCTGAAGAAGAACGTCAGAGTTTAAATTACGCCTCGAATATATCTGAACGAGAGAAGCTGGTGTTGGACCATGGTCTGACTGACGCTAGTTTGAGCTTTTGTTGGGTTTTGACCATCGTTTTTTTTTAAATCTGAAGGTAAATTCACTAAAAAGTCCAGGCGGAATCCATTTAAAAGTGGTTTGTTGGTTTTGGAGAACAAACGGACCCTGATTCTTTCTTCTTGACTGGAAAGACGTGGGTTACAGCTTTCGTTTGATCAGATGGTGGATTAAAAAGGAATAAATAAAGAAATAGCCCATAGTTCCACCAGTGGCCCATCCGGTGGTCCATCCGGTGGTCCATCCGGTGGCCCATCCTCTTAAGATGACTCATGATTCGCTCCCAAATCTTCTGCTCCTTCTCGTTTTCCGCTTTTGTCCAAAATACACGGGTAGAAATCGTTTTCCCTGTGAATTTATTCTTATTTATCATGCGTTTTGCGTTTGAGACTCGAACTTGAAACCCTTCGGCAGGACGTCGCCGCGGACGTGCTGACAACATCAATGGAAAGGACTCTTTTGCGTTTCAGTCCAGTTCAAAAATGGAGTAAAAGTGAAAAGTCTCCGCTGGAAAAAATACTTCAATACATATTTTTTTTACCGCTATTTTTGTCCCATCGAAATCCTTACCAAGCGAAATGATTGTCAGTAACAGCAGATAATAACACGGAAGTACCTCTGAAATGATGGATGCAAATGTTGTAGGAAGCATCCACATTTATTTATAGTTATTGATCGGGGGTGGGACTAAATAAGTACTATTTTTACTTTACTCACTCCCTTTCGAGCGAGCGTCCTCTTTGTGCTGTAATACATTGAAATAATCGTGTTTATAAGATAACTGGTGACTAAAAGTGACTCAAAATACACGAAATTAAAATACTTGAACCTTGATCGACTGAAACGCCATCGACTGAAAGCCGACAGCCCAAAGTGTTACGCAGTATGGCTTTAAACATGTCTATTTCTTCACTTACAGGTGTTTTTATTTATTGCTTTGAAAAAAATACATTAAAAAAAACCATGAACATGCTTTTAATAGTTTTTATTTTTTTTTATGACACAAAAAAACAAGCAAATAAAAGAACATCAGAAATACAAAATACAAAAATAATTAGAATAGTCAAAAAATAACAAAAAACAATTCTTGCAAATTTGTCAATTTTCAATTCAAAAATAAAAGTAAACATTTTGTAAATATGTACGGCAATAAGCAACATTTCCATGGAGACCACCGGTGAATTTACGCAGTGCACCTTTTACATTTTACTAATCATTTTGTGCAATAATATGATTGTGTTGTTCTGTGCTCACTTTGTACACTTTTTAATCTTGTTGTATTTCGAAAGATATTTTTGTCTTTAATCGCTTGTTTTTTGTTTTTGTTTGTTTGACCCGACGACAAAACCGTCACATACTTTACCAAAGAACTGCTTCTGCGTCGAGATCGCTCAAAGAAAATCCAAAACAATTCCACACAGAAAAACCACTGAAAGAATAAGAAAAACTTTTGCTCTTTCATTTTGTCTTTTAAAAGTGGCAGTAAATTCACCTTTTCTGGTTCGGGGTCCGCCACCTGCTCGACTCCCTGGACGTGATATTGTCGTGCCTTGAATGTCCCACAGTGCGGCGTTTAAAGTACCGAGTTGGCCAGTGGAGGAAGACCTGAGTGAAAAGGAAAGAATTGCGCTGGTATTTGGTCAACAGCAACAATTCCAATCTTTTTCAAAACATTTTCTAGAGAATTTTGTGTGTTTAAGTTTAAGGGACTTGAACTCAAAACCTTTTGGCTGAATGTCACCGTGAACGTGCTCAAAATAACCCCCAAAACCTGACGAAAAATACTTTCAGCTTTTCCGTCCAGCGCAAACTACTAGTGGAGCAGAAAGTACAGATACTCTCAAATGTAGTGAAGTAAAAGTATGACGTATCCACTGTAAAAGGATTGAAGGAAAGTACTGATATCTCCAACTTGTATTCAGAGTGCGTTTGACAGGTTAAACTATTTCACTAAAATGTAAACGAACGCGATTGTATGAAAGATTTGAGAAATGTTATTATCCCCCTAGTTACCGAGTTACTTCCTGGTTGGACATGAGCTGCCGACGTGACAGTTGTGCTGCGTTCACGTCGCCCTCGGGAACTCACGTCGCCCTCGGGAACTCGGGTCAAAAGCTGGTGTCCAGACGCCACCTGCTGTTTGCAATCTTCTGAAACATTTGAGCTCTTTTGTAGAAGAAGATTCAGTTGTCGTCATCTGGACTCAAACGTTTTAACTCTCATCCCTGAGTCCTTCTCAGTCTGTGAATCAAGTCTGGTAACCCTGGAGACGCCCGGGGCATTCTGATGCTAATCAGGTACTCCGTGAGGAGGGAGTGAAAGTCAGTGTACAATAGGATGTGGATGACCCATCTCAGGGCTGTTGGTAAAACTATAGGATTAGTCTCAAGTGAAACCAAAAACTCCCCCCCTTTATCAGGGGGTCCCGCCCTGTGGGCAGGGCTTACACAGAGGAGGATATAAAACTTACCAGACTCGATTCACAGCTTGAGAATGACTCTTGGATGAGAGGCCAAACGTTTTGTTTTTCTAAAAACAGAGTCCAGATGATACAACTGAATCTTTTTCTACAATGGAACCCTCCTGGACGAATGAGGGATTACACCGACATTTGAGCTCTTTGACTTAACGTTACAACATTCAGGGGTTTATGTACAAAAGGACCCAAACACTTGTGTTTAATTAAGATGTAACAGTACCAGCTGAAGTAAAAGTTATTGGGTTGAAATAGAAGGATGTTTTCCAAAAGAAATGACTAGCTAACCTTTAGCTTTGGTAAAAGCTAACTACAAAACGTACCGTTTTCTCTCGTAAACGCTGTTAAAGAGCGACTGTGACTTTGTTACTTTAGTACTTATTACTTTATCAACATCCAAAACAAGTCGGAACCTTGACTTCTCATTTCAGAGTCCCGAGGACCACATGAACGCAGCATACTGTCACCTAGCAACCAACTGTCAACAAGGGCTAAAATCCATACAGATTACACAATATGATTTGACCAATAATAATGCCTGACAACGTTTTTATTTTCTTGATTGTTTAAACTGTCCAAAAATTGCGTCCGTTGTGCGTAAATTGTCTCTGCATTTTGGATAGAACGTCGCTTGTTGATGACATCACAGAGGGATCCTGTTTGAGAACTCGGCTCTACTTCCTGTCACTTTCATCTCACATTTCCCTTCACAAATTGCCGCGTCGCGAATGTAAAACTACGATAAACATAAACCACAGCGACGATGCCGCCAAACGGAGACGGAGACGTGTCATGCCGTACTGTGGAACATTCTAGGCGGAGCAAGGACATCTCTATGGTAACACGTGCCAGAAAGGTCGCACAGTGCAGCTTTAATCCGATTTACAGAAAACACAGGGCCAAGAGAATTCATCACAGTAAAAGGCAGCGCTATGTTCAAGTAAGAGTAACGTTACTTCAAGATAATATTGATTTTGTGGACGGTTCGACTGTTCAGGCTTTGAAGTTTTCATTTCCTTTGGGTTTTCATTTGTAAGTGTTTTAAAACTCGACTTTATTATCTTTAATTTGGCTAAAACTTGATTGTTGGTTTGTGCAACGAGTGGATTTATTTAAAATGTCTTAATTACGTCATCCACAGAATATTTAATTTATTCTTGTGTAAATTAGTCCTGGGCCGGTCTCAGGGCGCGTTCACACTTGTCCCGGTCTCGTCCAGGTTAAGTTCCAGGTTCGTGTGAAGGCCTCAGTGTGGAATCAGAATCTATTCATCATTTCAACACAAATACACAGAAACGGAAAGAAGGGACTGGATTTAGTCTTGGTTTTGCCCTAATTTGATTATTCTTTCTTGTTTAGACCTGGGTCAGTCCTGGTTTAGACCTCGCTTCTTCTTTAGACCTTGGTCAGTCCTGGTTCAGTCCTGTTTCAGACCTGGTGCAAATCAGCTTTAGACCTGGTCCAGTCCTGGTGCAGCCTTGGTTTAGTCCCCATTCTTCAGACCTGGTTTAGTCCCCATTCTTCAGACCTGGTTTAGTCCATAGTCCTCACTCAGTCTTACTCAAAATGAGCGTTTTAATTGCGGTAAATCCAAGACCATTTCCACTCAAACCGAACCTTGTTTTGACTTGTCGCCATGGTTTGTGTCTCTGAGACTCTAATGCGATACTGTACAACCCCTGCATGATTGTTGTGGAATGTTCAAATGTTGTGTAATAAACATAAACGTTACTCACAAACCCTCGGCTCGCTGCGTTTCCTGTGCACGTTTTAGAGGACGCTAATACTGTAATAAACCTGTAATAAACGCGCTTTTTCTACGAGATGAAGAACTGATGAACTAAACGTACGACAAGATTCCTTCTGTTCAAAAAGAATAGTAAAACAAAAAAAACAATGCAGTTCTACGGTTACCATGACGACGCACACGTTAGGGTCTGAACACAAGAGGGCGACGGGCTCGTGGGCCTGTTCAAGGCCGGAAAAACGGCGGGAAAACGCTGTGGTTTCCATGGTAATTCTGTTCAAAATTCAGTTCAGTTTGTTTTCGTCACGCCCAAAGTCACAGGTGGGCAGTGACATGGAGAAGCAGAATAAACGACGTCCTGGCGTGTTCTTAGACCCTCCTTCTCTGCAAGGAAAAACTACAAAAGCCTCGAGGAGTTCCACAGTGAAGGAGAGATCCAGACTGCAGATGGTCCAGGACTGACGCGCTTCCATCTGCAGAAGGACTGTAGAGCCAGAACCATCAGGAGGAGAGAGGGAGGTCCATCTAGAGTAGAGAGAGTTCCCCCAGGCAGAGGGGGAGGAGCCGTGCACAAACCAACCGGCATCTGTAATTTTGAAATCGTGAAGCAACAGCAGAGTTTCAGCCTGGACTTCCTCTGCTGCCTCACCTTTACCTGTGCTCTGACCGGCCACCTCAGCACCACCTCTGCACCACCTTAGCTCCACCTCAGCACCATCTCAGCACCACCCCTGCACCACCTCAGCTCCACCTCAGCACCATCTCAGCACCACCTCTGCACCACCTGAGCTCCACCTCAGCACCATCTCAGCACCACCTCTGCCACCTCAGCACCACCTCTGCTCCTCTGCACCACCTCAGTACCACCTCAGCACCACCTCTGCACCACCTCTGCTCCTCAGCACCATCTCTGCACCACCTCTGCACCACCTCTGCTCCTCAGCACCACCTCTGCACCACCTCTGCACCACCTCAGTACCACTCTGCACCACCTCTGCTCCTCAGCACCACCTCAGCACCACCTCTGCTCCTCACGCACCACCTCAGCACCTGCCAAAGTCTAAGCGCCAAACCTAACATATGTATCTATTCCATTTGTTATCTTCCAAACCTTCATGCTTCAGGCTGAGCGTTCTTTATGTCGGATCGTGTTACGACAAAACTCGATTGAAGTCTACTTTGAGACTGAGCTGTGCTTTTTTATCATATTCACATATATTTATTCTTCAGTATATAATAATAATAATAATAATAATAACAATAATAATTATTATTATAATTATAATTATAATAATAATTAATACATTATAATATATTTGATCAGAAGGTTTTTGAGTGACTGAAAATAATTTAGAATCCATTTAAATTGGCTGATGCTGGGTGGTGATGTGGGTGGTGATGTGGGTGATGATGGTGGGTGGTGATGCTGGGGTGGTGATGCTGGGGTGATGTTGGGGTGTGATGTTGGGGTGATGGGGTGGTGATGCTGGGGTGGTGATGTTGGGTGATGATGCTGGGGTGGTGATGTGGGGTGGTGATGCTGGGGTGTGATGTTGGGTGGTAATGCTGGGTGAGGTGGATGTGGGTGGGTGATGCTGGTGTGATGTGGGGTTTGGTGATGTGGGTGGTGATGTTGGTGTGGTGATGCTGGGGATGTGGTGATGTGGGGTGGTGATGTGGGTAGGGGTGGTGATGTTGGGTGGTGATGCTGGGGTGGTGATGTGGGGTGGGTGGTGATGCTGGGGTGGTGATGTGGGGTGGTGATGTTAGGTGGTGATGTTGGGGTAGTGGCAACACTGTCTATCATATATTCTGTATAAAATTAGAACATTTATACAAAAGTGTATTTTTTGTCAAGATTCGTCTCAAAATAAGTTTGATTCTGACGTCATAAAGATTATAAACACTATAATCACACCAAAATAAATACATTACATTCATACATTAATAAGTACAAATTGCACATCGGTAGCAATTATTAATATTTTTTACATAAAATAATGTTTTGGATAAATTGAATGCATAATTTTGAAATTCTACAAAAATGACAGCGGAAATAAACCCAGATTTTTCCCAATCACATTTGAAAACACGTTCCAAAAAACATGCACCGAGTTGTTTACTTTATTATCTGTCTCGAGTTAACGTCACGCCCCATAATCGATGACATCATTATGTTGTGCAGCTTTTTACAATTAGAACGTCAAAGTCTAAAAGCTGCAGAACGTTCCAGTTCTCTGAGCGTCACATCGGTCCAAAAGTGCTCCAGGAACGAACTCCCAAAGGTCCTTTTCTTCTGGAATGTTCCACAGTATGGCATTAAACTCATCTCTTACAGGGTTTAAAAGCATGCATTTTCGTGAGCGTCATTTCTCCACAGATCTGACTTGTAACTTGACCTGGTGGTGCCATCTGCTTACAATTTAATGCCAGGTAAAGCGTTTCTATTTGGGCTGAAACAACTAAAATAACCATCAATCAATCAATCAATCTTTTCTATCCGTGGGGTTCAGAACGATGAGACGTTAAGACCTCTGGCAAAGCAATGAACAGTGACAAAAATATATAGAGGAATTTTTAAATAGCAAAAAAATCCTAAAAATGTTGCATGTAATGATGAATCTGGAATCTGAAACCTTACGAAACATGAGAGGCTTCACAACGCAGACAAAGCAGTGGATCAAATGACAAATGAAATGTATAAATTTAACTTATTTCATGGAAAAACCTGTTTTATCTGTGAATGAATCCATCAGGACTGTCTAAGCAGCATCGCTTTAGCGTCATCAATACTGCAGGCCATGGCGAGCTAAACAAAATAATAAACCATGGATAATAGCAGCCCTAATCTCCACGGAGACAAAGCAGGTGGAAGACTGTCCACCAGAAAAGTGCATCTTTAACTATTCCTGTAAATCCGAGACGGCAGATGGAAACTGGCCATTTAACTATAATCTGTGCAGAACATATATATGAGCTCAGAGTTGTCAAATAAAGACTAAAATAACATGTTTTTGGTATTTTTGTGTTGTTTTGAATTTCACACAAAACATCACCTCTGATGATCATACATAATAACTCGAAATAAATAAATGATTCAGATTGTTACGGAATGTAGTGCATTTGAACGATTTGAACTGCATAAAAACACAACAGCTCCACAGCGCCCCCTGCCTTCTGACGGAAACTGCCGAAGCCGCCGCTCGGCTCTTCCCGGAGACTGTTCAGACTGAACTCGGATCGTTGCTGTTTTCAGGCCCCGCTGTGCTCTACAGAGGCGTTTTTCCTCTGGATACGACCGTAAACACTCACGGTACGGACATTTACACGGGTGGGACCACTGTCGACTCATTTAACACCTTCACCAGACGTTTGCGTCCCGTTTTTGGACAAGTTTATCGCGCGTTTTGGCCTCGCGGACAACGTTAACGTGTTAGCGTTCATTGTGCACAGTAACGCTAGCGAGCGCCGTGTTTTGTTTTGTTTTTGCCAGAACTCATTAGCATCTCGCTTATTCAGTGACTTAAGTAGCTTTGGTATTTGACATTACTCTTTCTATGATCCAACATGTGGAATAATGAATTAGCTGAGTGGCTAAAACGTGTGTGTTTACCTACCTAGCTTAGCACCCGTTAGCTCCGCCTTAGCTTAGCTTAGAGGTTGTGATCGTTTTGTTGTGACGCTTATCTAATATTATCCTTTTCACAGAAGACACTAACGAATCAACCGTGTTAGAGTTTAATGTGATGTTGAATAAGACGAAACGACATATTTCCACAAAACCAGGTTAATTTAGATGAGCTAAATGTGCACGTTTACATTCAAACCAAACATCTGAATATTGTCTGATTACTGGAGGTATCAGAATATTGAAATGTCATGTAGGATAAACACATCTGCTGTGAGTAATCTGATTTATTTCAGATTGGAAATGAAAATTATGACAAAAATATTGATTAAGTTAAATTTGTCTTTAATGTTACGCTTAAAAATCCATTGACATTGACTGGCACGTGACAGTGTTTTTGAATATCACATTTCTCACACGCCAAAAAATCTGATCTATTCATGGGGCAACTATTTGATTATTACCTGATTTGTGATGTCTTTTAAATGTTTCTTCTTCTTTTTTTTTCCAGATAATGCCCACGATTAAACTGCAGAGCTCCGATGGGGAGATTTTCGAGGTGGATGTGGAAATAGCTAAACAGTCCGTCACGATCAAAACTATGTTGGAAGGTAAGAAAGCAAAACAAACCTCTCTTATATTAAATTGTACCGTTAAATCTGTGCGGCATTAAAACATTTTGCATTTGATCAGATTTGGGGATGGACGATGAAGGCGACGACGACCCGGTTCCTCTCCCGAACGTCAACGCCGCCATCCTGAAGAAGGTCGTTCGCGCGTTTCACCGTTACCACTTAATGTTGCTCAGGTTTGCTGCTGCTGCCGTTACGTCTGTGGCGGGACGTAACTGGACCAGAGGTTTAGTCACACTCTGCTGCGCCCGTTAAAGAAAGAAGACGTGTTATTAGCGCACGCAGTAACGTTACTCGCACTGGTTTTTGCCTCCCGCTGCCATATTGGTTCCAGTCGCAAAGATAAACAAGTGTACCATGCGCCAAATTATCAATATTTAATCAGGGTTTTGTAGGGTTTGCACAGCATGTTGCAAAAGTATGGACATTGCATGAAACGACATGTGTTGCAGTGACATTATGGCAGTGTTTTTCATTTGTAAATCAGACTTATCCAGAGCGAAAAGTGGCTTTAACAGAACTGAGACAATACGTGATATTTAAGCTCTCAGAAATTCCAAAATACAACGTTTACAGCCAAGTTTTTTCATTAAAAGTTTAGAAAACCGCCGCGACAAACCTGTTGGTGTGTGTAACCGCGATGTCGTCCTCGTGTTGCAGGTGATCCAGTGGTGCACCCATCACAAAGACGACCCCCCTCCCCCCGAGGACGACGAGAACAAGGAGAAAAGGACGGACGACATTCCTGTGTGGGACCAGGAGTTCCTCAAAGTGGACCAGGGCACGCTGTTCGAGCTCATTCTGGTAACGAGGCCTTTTCAGAAGTCTGTTCACTGGGCTGAATATTGAAGTCATGGTGTCCAAACGAGGGCCGAGCCCCCCAGACAACCCGACAATGAAGTGAATCATTTGACATTTGACATAGTCTCGATGGGGCTCCACACCTTCAATAAGACTTGGAACATTAGTATTAGGCCGGTATAACAAATAAAAAGTACTACTTTTTATTGTTGGGGTAAATTAGCAGGAAACCTGAGGGCCGCATTTGGCCCCCGGGCCATAGTTTGGACATGCCTGATTTAAGTGATGTGCGTTGCAGAGTTAAATGTCCCTGTGGCTCTTATTCTGTTAATCCTGTAGTTTAGACCTCGACATGTTGGAAATGCATGGATTCTTGGGTTGGTTTTAAGAGACTAGTTTACTCACTGTGAGCGTTTAAATGACTTTATCTAACGGGAGCAATAGTTCTGTTTCGTAAAACCTCTGCCCAGTGCGAACAGTATTATATATATTATATATATTATTATAGTTTATTTCCACTTTAATGACATCAAGCTGCGCTTTAGAAAGTCCTAAAACACGTGATGTGCTCTGAACTCTTTGGGCTTTTACACGTGGATGTCAGTTTACTGCAGCTTCTGTTTCTCTGGACAAACATGTTTGACAAAAGATCATTTTTTCTGCGAACAAACGAAAGGTTTTGATAGTGAATTATGAATAAATAAAAGTAAATATATTTCTTAAATTACATAAGTTTTTATAGCACTAAAGATCTTATGATGTGCTGCCTCGGTGTGAGGCGTGTGCCGTTCCAGTGGATGGCAGGTTGCAGTTCGTCTCCATGGAGATTGTTCCAAAGTTTGGTTTTACGTTCTAACTCCACGGAGGCATGCATCTGACGTGCTGCTGCTTTAAACGTTGTGTAGAAAGTGGAAAACAGTTTGACCTTAGTTCATTTATGCAGAAGACCGAGACATTT
The DNA here is from genome assembly GCA_015082035.1 of Chaenogobius annularis. NCBI lineage: Eukaryota > Metazoa > Chordata > Actinopteri > Gobiiformes > Gobiidae > Chaenogobius > Chaenogobius annularis. The sequence continues at coordinate 117,334 of BJKM01000870.1, forward strand.
GTGCCTTTTGGTTTGAAGTTCCAGGTTAAAAGGCCCAGTAATTTGACCATAAAACATGTCCAAATCTCTTTAATCCCAGTTTTTGGGTTGGAGCAGCTAATTCTTCCACAATTCTTCCTTTTCCCCACTTACATTTTAAACTACACGCTCTTTGGATTGCATCTCGTGGACCCAAAAGCTTTGTGTTGTTTGGATTCCTCTTGTTTTCTATTGTTTTATCTCATCGCAAACGGCTCAGAATGGCTCATCATTTCTTCATCATGTGACCTGAAACCTGAGCTCTGATTGCCTGCTCCGGCTGAGGGCCTCCAGGAAGTGTAAGGCGATCCACAGGAGCTCACGGGGTCGTCTTCAGAGTTCACTTGAGACCGAGAGACGAGGAAATACCTGTGGTCAGCTAATGCGCCGCTTCAGAATAAAACTGTGGTTACCAAAGCAACAACGATGGCTCTCGAGGTTAATTTTGTGGGCGTCAACAATACAAACTTTGAATCGGCGCATGTAACGCAAAAACAGAACGGTCAAATGTCTTCCTCTGAGGCCTGAACTTGTGAAACGTGCACAAACTCATGCCCAGAATAACGAGGACCATTTTGAACATCCTTGAGTAAAAGTGCCTTATAAAATCACTGAAATGATTGATTTTATAGTAGAACTGCAACAATTAAAATGAATAACCAAGACTAGTCGACTTAAAATCATAGTATCGTAATCATTCTTTTCTTCTAAACAAACTGACACCAAAACACTATGTAAATGTTCTCGCTCTAGAGGCCTTCAGTCATCCAGTTCAAGCTTTTATTTTATTTAAATATGTTGAAATAATCGGCTGACTAGTTGTTAGTTGCTGCTCTTCAACCCCCAGTGGACCGAGTTTGTGTTGCTGCTTCAACGAAACAAAATGGCGTCCCCCCGCTGTAAATGCATCACTTTGAAGCCGTAGGTTGTCACTTGGTCTTCTCAAAACCTTAAGAATGCATAGTTTTTCCGGTGTTTTTTGACTTTGATACGTCCCGTGAAGTCTGATCATGGAGGTTATAGTCGCCGCCGCAGATGACGGTTCTGGTTTGCGATCATTTAACATTACTTTTCATGTTCGCAGCAGCTTGTTCATACTCAGGGATTGGTCTGCTCCTACTTGACCATTTGCACGTTTCTGTCCTTTTTTTTTTCAGGCGGCGAATTACCTGGACATTAAGGGTCTCCTGGACGTGACGTGTAAAACTGTGGCCAACATGATCAAAGGAAAGACCCCAGAGGAAATCAGGAAGACGTTTAACATCAAGAACGACTTCACGGAGGAGGAAGAGGCCCAGGTCTGGAGAGTTTACCAAATACACACGGTTTTCTAGCCACGCGACGTTCATGACGCGATCGCTTCCTTTAAGTGAACGTTTCTGATCAAATTTGACCTATTTTTTACCCAAATTGACTCAAAACAGTACAGGGTTTTGTTTTTTACATTTTGTGACGTGAGAACCATGTAGAAGCAACTGCCAGGGACATTGTCTCTGAATTGTCAATGATTAGAAGTCTGAACACAACATGTTTTAGCCTAATTGCTTGTTTAGGTCAAGTTTTACTCGTTAGTTTGTTTGATCCTCTGAGGACAAACGGGGGAATTGGATCCGTTTAGAAATGCACTCGACGTATCGGTCGTCGCTAAAGAAAAGACCCCAGCCGATCACTGCGTTTTGGAGCCGTCTGCGTTCTGTGCGTTTTGGAGCCGTCTGCGTTCGGTGCGTTTTGGAGCCGTCTGCGTTCGGTGCGTTTTGGAGCCGTCTGCGTTCTGTGTGTCGGGCCTTGCTTTAGCGCTCTGTGCGTTTTGGAGGCCGTCTGCGTTCGGTTGCGTTTTGGAGCCGTCTGCGTTCGGTGCGTTTTGGAGCCGTCTGCGTTCTGTGCGTTTTGGAGCCGTCTGCGTTCGGTGCGTTTTGGAGCCGTCTGCGTTCGGATGCGTTTTGGAGCCGTCTGCGTTCGCGTGCGTTTTGGAGCCGTCTGTCGTTTTCGGCTGTGCGTTTTGGAGCCGTCTCGCTCGTGCGTTTTGGAGTCGTCTGCGCTCTGTGCGTTTTGGAGCCGTCTGCCGCTCTGTGCGTTTGGAGCCGTCTGCGTTCTGGTGCGTTTTGGAGCCGTCTGCGGGCTCTGTGCGTTTGGAGCCGTCTGCGTTCTGTGCGTTTTGGAGCCGTCTGCGTTCTGTGCGTTTTGGAGCCGTCTGCGTTGGTGCTTTTGGAGCCGTCTGCGCTCTGTGCGTTTTGGAGCCGTCTGCGCTCTGTGCGTTTGGAGCCGTCTCGCGCTCGGTGCGTTATTGGAGCCGTCTGCGTTCGGTGCGTTTTTGGAGCCGTCTGCGTTCGGCTGCGTTTTGGAGCCGTCTGCGTTCGGTGCGTTTTGGAGCCGTCTGCCGCTCGGTTGCGTTTGGAGCCGTTCTGCGCTCGGCTGCGTTTTGGAGCCGTCTGCGTTCGGATGCGCTTTGGAGCCTGTCTGCGTTCGGTGCCGTTTTGGAGCCGTCTGCGCTCTGTGGCGATGAAACTGAAATCGTGTGAAGAATTAGACCCTTTTGAAACGAGTCTCGTGATCGATTTATTGAACGTCAACGATTATGACAAAGACGTCATTAAATCAAAATGTCAGAAAGGAAGGAACAATTTTCCATCGATGAAGACCAGGGCTATTCAACCTAAGGCCCGGGGGCCAAATCAGGCCCGTCAAGCACTTAAATCCGGCCCACGCCCCATCTTCCAAACGTTGAGAAGATAAAATACAAGTTCACAGGTTTAATTCTGAGCATTGGCCTGATGAACTCGTTAATTTCACACTTTTACCGCCGACTCTGAGCTCGTATATTCTTCTGACCGATGTGTTTCTTGTGTATTTTCAGGTACGCAAAGAGAACCAAGTGGTGTGAAGAAAAGTAGCCCACGCCCGCCTCCGTCGTCGTCCCCCGCCGCCCCCCGCCGCCACCACCCTCCCCCACACGTCAAAGAAGAACGTCCCCGACACATTAAACCCACTCACACAAACTGGCTGCACTGGCGCTGTTCATACTTGTTAATATTGACATTTAGTATATTTAGAACCACTCCGCCCACAATGCCCCTCCTCCTCCTCCCCCTTTCCCCCCTTTCCTCCTCCCCCTTCCCGTTCCCCGTTTCGAAAGCATGACCATTTTTAACCTGCGTGATGTAATTAATTTAAATAAAGCTTTTTGTTTCCACGCGTCTTCTGTTCGCGTGCAACTTTCAGACGTTTCCCTCCTTTTTGCGACCGTGTTTTTTCTTTTTCCTTTTTATTCCAGTCAGTGATTTGAAAATGACCTGACATTTGTTTTTTGCTTTTAGTTCTGTAAATGCTTTTGACATGTTCAGAGCGGTTGAAGAATTGGAAAACGGGACAGTTCCGATAAAGGATAAACGCATTGTGCTGACCGATTTGTTTAAAGGTGCACTGTGTAACTTTTCTTTTTATCCGCGGCGTGTATTGCTTCGCCTGGAATGTTCCGCAGTACGGCGTCTCACAAGGCTGTGTTGCGTTTATTCAATTACAGGACTTCTGATTGCTCAAATACCTTTTTTTTAAAAAAACATCGAGTTCTTACTTTGGGGCGGGCTCGCTTCTCCACAGATCTGACCTGTTAATGCTGTACTGCGGAACATGTCAGTGGGTAACAGACATGAGAAGAGTTCCATTGAGCACCTTTTTTAAATTTAGCTTCGCTGCCAATTTCACTTTTTAACACGTCGCTTCCCAATGTGGCCAGTAGAGGGCGTCAAACACTACTATTGGAAAGTGATGGACAAAATGCTATTAAATTACACGTTTTCCACATATTTTAAGTTTTAAAACATCAAATCTCGATCTAAAAATGTCAATGGTAGTTCTACAGTCCCGGCTGAAGCGCGATGCGTCTCCTTTTATTAGAACTGACGCTTTATTTGCTCACGTCTGGACTCGATGCGTGTTTTTGAAGCGAGAGTGACTTTACGGTCATCTTGGGGTTGTCAAACATTTAAGGAGTGAATAAAAATGTTAAAAAAATTGGAAAGCTTTGGTTGTTTTTCTTGATAAAGCAAAATGTCAGACTTAATTAAGACTTTAGATCCTGGCTCAAGATCAGCATCAAATTTCCTGTTTATCTCAAAATGTTCAATCAATTTTCACAAGTAAAAGTTGTTTTTTTTGGCAGTTTTTATCCTCCAAACCATAGGTTTAGTAAACAGATCAAAAGTCGCTAAAAGAGAGATTCATGAATGAAAATGGAGACTAGGCCGAGGCCAATTTTAAAATGAAGGAAATTGTGGATAAAAACCTGACTTTTTTCATTTTTAAAACTCATTAAGAAGTGACGACCGTGACAAATATTAAAACACTTTATTACATGTAACAAAAACATAATACGTCATGGATTTCAATGAATCAAAAAAATACAAAAAGACGGAACACATGTTTATCTTTTTTTTTTCAAAAGAGAAATGACGTTTGTAAATCACAGCAATCCACTAGTGCTCCCTCTAGTGGACAACTGCAGAATTGTTGCTCGTGTTTAAAAACAAAAAAACTTTCAGTCCAATGTAGTTTGACCATGCACAGATCCAGAACAATTAAGAAGACAACACTCAAAATGTATTGCTTTGAGAGACGTAACATAATTTTGTATTATTTTTTTTTTTTTTTAAAAAACATTTTTTTTTTTTTTTTTTTTACATTTTACATAAAAAACATACAAAAGTTATAATATTTGGGAACTTTACAACACGTGAGATTCACTCATTTGGTCTTTACACAGCTGCAGAACGTCAGTCAGAAAAACAAAACATTAATATTAATTAAAAAAAACGAAAAAACAAACTCGCACGTACCTGCCAATAACATTTCTCCACCAGAAAGGTTACGCAGTGCACCTTTAACAACAAAATATGATTGTAACCATTGATCATATGGAGAACTAGCAATGCCAAAACAATATAAATGAATCAGTTGAAATAAATCGATCATAATTCAACTGATTTTGAGGGGAAAACGTTTCTTTTATAAATGTGAAGTTGCTCGTTCATCTAATAAAGTACATTTCTGTGTTTTCACTATTTATTTGTTTCACAATGATTTGACTTGGGGAAACTTTGTGGATTTCTATCTTTTTTTCTTTTTTTCTTTTTTTTTTGTGGCAGTTTTGGTCCTCCATAGCTTTGAGTAAACATAAAAAGTGCCTAAAAAGAGAGAACTTTGATTCATTTGATACCTGCACAAATATTTAGTTAAAATGTAGTCGCTGGTTGTTCGTGGCTGGTTTCGTTTTGAAGCTGGTGAGACGAGAGAGGCTAAAGGAGTGACGCTGGCCAAACGGATTCCAAAACGCTCCGAGATCCTCCTGAAAAGCTCACGTTCGAGTGAAAAACATCGGCGGACATTTAAAGGCGTAAGTACATGCTCTAAAATATAAAATACGGCTCAAAAATATTGTATGCATATTTTTATTGTATCTTATTTTATTGTAATTAACTTGATTCATACAAAATAAAAGGGTATTTTTCCTGAGACTAATTTGAAAATAAAAAGGCTCTCACAAGAAGGTTCTGGGTTTGATTCCCAGACTGGTCCGAGGTCAGTTTGGCTCACAGTGGCAGCAGCTCGGGGCAAACCTTCCCTCTTGTTATACTTGGAAAATGATTAATAAAAGCGCTTTACACTTTAAACGCATACAAAGACTTAAACGCCGCTCTTTACGTTTACATTTAAGTCGATGTAATCCCTCGTTTGTCCAGCGGTGGCCCATTGCAGACGTACACAGCGGCATTTATTCTCTCCTGAGCTCTGATTGGTCCTGCCCAAAGGGAGGAGCTACAACTGAAACCTGTTTACGAGCCAGTTCCACTCCCACAGCTTGGGTCGTTGAGGGCCCGTTGAGGTCTGGCCACCTCCGCCTCAGAGCCGTCAGCTTCAGGGACATAGCGCCGATGCTAAAGCGCAATTTATCAGTTATTATTATTATTAGCAATATTTGACCGAAATGTCACCAAACGCGAACAGCATCAGCCGGTACTGTGATGAGAAAACTGGGATAAGGGCGTGGCCAAACGGACCTCGCTCTCCGATTCTGCCGCCGTGGCGTTCAGAGTCAGAACGCCGCAGTCTTCACCAGCGTCACTCCTTCGCCTCGAGCGCAGACAAGAAAATATACGTGAGAAAAACGTGTCTCGTTCCGCTTCAGCGGGCGTCGGCCAGCACTTTGAGCGAAAGTCCCGCCGCCCTGGCCGATGACAGCCTGTTGTGGCACGGTTGCTGCGGCGACGAGCGTGCGAGCGAGCGAGTGTGCACGAGGTGGGGCGGGGCAAGCGTCTGGGGAGGGGTGGGGGAGTGGCCGGGCGACGCCGGCTTCACAAGGTGTTGGTGGTGGTGGTGGTGGGCGTGGTCACCGCGAGAGGGGGCCGGCGCCAGTGCAGACTCTGTGGCTTTCAGGGGCGGGGGAAGCGTCCGGGGAGGGGGAGAGCGGCCGGGCGACAGGGGCTGCGTCGGCGCGGGGTCGTTCGGACGAGCTTGGTGGCGGTTGCGGGACGGGGACAAGGCCGGCGGCGGCGGCGGCGGCGGCGGCGGGGGGGGAGGAGAATCGACGGCCGTGAGCGCAGGGGGAAGCGTCCGGGGCGAGGGGGAGTCTATGGCGCTCATATCTGAAGAATCGGGGCTAGCGCAGGTGTCGCGGCGCTGCAGGTATCGAATGCACTTCTTCTTCCTCCTAAACGGGTCAGAGAGAGTGTTCTGTAAATACATAAAGCGACGTGGAGACGGGTCAGACACAGACAATGAGAAAAACACATGAGCATGAAATGAACCAATGAGGGACCGTTATACAAGCGTTCCCCCGGAAACCGCACTGTCCAAGCGGCACCTAAAGATGATGTATTGTTTCATTTCATCCAACTGCATCCACAGATTTATGTGGGACATTAGAACTTCAAACGCTTTGCAAAGCCTGATTTATTAGAGTTTTAACAAAAAAAATGTTTTTGGTGAAATTTTGAGGCCAATTTTCAATTTGATCAATTTTCAATGAATTAAGAAATCCAAAATCTCTGTAAATTTGTCGGCTCTATCCATTTTTGTTAGGTTTCCATGACAACATGACATGATGAAATACATGTGATACATTTGTTCTTAAATGTATACAAGTACAGAATAGGTTTCCCCCTCTTCACCCACAGTGCCCCTCCTTGACATCCGCGTCACCAAGTGTAAAGGAGGTCCAAACTGTGGCCTTCAGAGCAGCTCAGACATTCAACATTCACACACATAAAAACAGACTCAAATCAAAGTGCTGGATTTAAAGTGCATTGATGCATGATGAGCACTAGGGGGCACACTAACCACTAACACTGCACAGTATTAAGCAGCTCCCGGCACAGCATCTTCATCACAGTTTGATGACGAACACGAGGAAACGGTCAGTGGAGCTAAAATAACCCGATGCTGTCGATGAAAATGTATTTATTTGATCTCAGAAAGTTAAAGCTGCACTATGTCACTTTTCTGGTTGGTTGCTTCCAGGGAAATGTTATTGCTTTGCCTGGAATGTTTCACAGAATGTGTCTATCTCCATGGAGACAAGCAGGTGAAGAGATTATTATTATTAGATTATTATTATTATTATTATTATTATTGTTATTGTTATTGTTATTATTGTTATTGTTATTATTATCATTATTATTATTATTATTATTATTATCATCATCAGTATCATCATCATTATTATTATCAGTACCATTATTATTATTATTATTATTGTTGTAGTATCATCATTATTATTATTATTATTATTTTTTAATAGATGTATTATTTATTGTTTATTTGATCGCTCCTCTAACACGGTGGTCTGGGGGGCTGCAGGGGGCATGTTTGTTTTTGAACCTCATTTTAAGCTCATTTTTGGCGTGACGTTCTTCCTCATTCGTGACCGAAGCGTCTCGTCACACGTTCTCTTTTCTGAGCCGTCGTTCTCCCTCTTCCATCATCTGATCCGACCGTTTTCACCTTCTGTTTGTCTCTGTGGACATTTGATCACCTCCAAGAATATTCCACAACATGGCGTCAAGCTGGCCCGTCTCCATGGCGACGAGGAGGTGACACTATCAAGTAAACGGTGTTTTTGAGCAATAAAATCACTTGTGATTGTGAATGATTTAATGCCAAACCAGGAAGTCACGTGACGTACTTTTTATTTCTTTGTAACGACAAGAAAAGAAACAAACAAATGACATCACAAAAGGACTCGAGGTAAACAAGATGAGAAAAAGTAGAGATGGAACAACAGGGGCCGACAGGGGCCGACAGGGGAGACAGGGGCGGACAGGAGCCGACAGGGGCAGACAGGGGCCGACAGGGGGCGGGGCCGAAAGGGGCAGACAGGGGCGGACAGGAGCCGACAGGGGCAGACAGGGGCCGGACAGGGGCCGAAAGGGGCAGACAGGGGGCAGGACAGGGGAGACAGGGGCCGACAGGAGCATGAAAGGGGCGACAGGGCCGACAAGGAGCATGACAGGGGGGACAGGGGCCGACAGGGGACGGACAGGGGCAGGAAAGGGCCGACAGGGGCAGACAGGGGAGAACAAGGGGCGGACAGGGGCACGACAGGGGAGAACAGGGGGCAGACGGGGAGACAGGGGCGACAGGCGAAAGGGGCAGACAGGGGGCGACAGGGGAGACAGGGGCCGAACAGGGGGCCGACAGGGAGCAGACAGGGGCGGAACAGGAGCCCAACAGGGGCCGACAAGGAGCATGACAGGGGCCGACAGGGCCGACAGGCAGCATGACAGGGGCGGACAGGGACGGACAGGGGCAGGACAGAGGCCGACAGGGCAGACAGGGGAGACAGGGGCCGACAGGGGCAGACAGGCTGACAGGGGCAGACAGGGGCCGACAGGAGCAGACACGGGCTGACAGGAGCAAGACAGGGCAGACAGGGCCGAAAGGGGCGGACAGGGGCAGACAGGGGCCGACAAGGAGCAGACAGGGGCCGACAGGAGCATGACAGGGGCGACAGGGGCAGACAGGAGCATGGACAGGGGGCCAAACAGGGGCGACAGGGGCGACAGGAGGCATGACAGGGGCCGACAGGGGCGGACAGGGGGACAGAGCCGACAGGGGCCGACAGGCGCAGACAGGGGCGGACAGGGGCGACAGGAGCATAGACAGGGGCGGACAGGGGCAGACAGGGGGGACAGGAGCAGACAGGGGCAGACAGGGGCCGACAGCAGACAGGGGCAGACAGGAGCAGACAGGGCAGCAGGGGCAGACAGGGGCAACAGAGGCCGACAGGAGCAGACAGGGGCAGACAGGAGCAGGCAGGGGCAGACAGGGGCCCAACAGAAGGCCGCAGTGACAAACGGAGCAGACAGAGGGCAGGATAGGGGCTGACACGGGCTGGCAGGGGCAGCACAGGAGCAGGACAGGGCAGACAGGGGCATGACAGGGGCGTGAGCAGGGGCAACAGTAGCACAGACAGGGCAGTACAGGAGCATGGGGGGACAAAGTGCCGGCAATGAGCGAGGCCGCAGGCAGACAGGGGCGGAAGGGGCAGACAGGGGAGACAGGGGCAGACAGGGGAGACAGGGGCTGACACGGAGCAGACAGAGCCGACAGGAGCAGACAGGGCAGACAGGGAGACAGGGGCCGAAAGGGGCGAGCGGGGGACAGGGGCGGACAGGGGCGACAGGAGCATGACAGGGCCGACAGGAGCATGACAGGGGCCGACAGGAGCATGACAGGGGCCAACAGGAGCATGACAAGGGGCCGAGAGGGCGGACAGGGGCAACAAGAGGGGACAGGGCGCAACAGGCCGGACAGGCGGCAGACAGGGGCAGACAGGGGCCGACAGGGCACAGGGGCGGACAGGGAGCAGACAGGGGCAGACAGGGGCCGACAGGAAGCATGACAGGAGCCGACAGGGGCGACAGGGGCAGGACAGGGGCCGACAGGGCCGAAGGGGAGACAGGGGCGGACAGGAAGCCGACCGGGAGAAGGGCGACATGGGGCCGACAGGAAGGCCGACAGGCAGACAGGTGTGGAGACAGGAGCCGGACAGGGGCAGACAGGGGGAACAGGGCCGAACAGGGGAGCAGACCAGGCAGGGACAGGGCATGACAGGGCCGACAGGGGCAACAGGGCCACAGGGCAAGGCAAAGGCGGCGACGAGGGGCGACAAGGAGCCATGACAGGGGCGGACAGGGGCGGAGGGACAGGGCCACAGAGCGCCGACAGGGGCAGACAGGGGAGACAGGGGCGGACAGGGGCAGACAGGGAGACAGGGGCAGACCGGAGACAGGGCGCGACAGGGCCGAAAGGGGCAGACAGGGGCGGGAACAGGGGCAGACAGGGCGAGGTCCGACAGGAGGCCGAAGGGGCAGAACAGGCGCCACAGGGCCGACAGGGCAAGCTGACAGGGGCCGACAGGGCGCGACAGGAGCATGACAAGCGGCGGACAGGACGGACAGGGCAGACAAGAGGCTCGACGGGCAGACAGGGAGACAGGGCCGACAGGGGGCAGACAGCTGATAGGGGCAGACAGGGGCCACAGGAGGAGCACACGCGGCTGACAGAGCAGGACAGGGGCAGACAGGGCCGAAAGGGGCGGACAGGGCAGACAGGGGCGACACGAGCAGACAGGGGCCGACAGAGCATACAGGGGCGACAGGGGCAGAAGGAGCATGACAGGGGCCACAGGGGCAGACAGGGGCCGACAGGATGCATGACAGGGGACCACAGGGGCGGACAGGGGACGGACAGAGCGCACAGGGGCGACAGGCCAGACAGGGGAAGGGCCGACAGGAGCATGACAGGGCGGACAGGGGCAGACAGGGGCGGACAGGAGCAGGCAGCGGCGACAGGCGAGGCCGACAGGAGCGACAGGGGCAGACAGGAGCAACAGAGCAGACAGAGGCAGACAAGGGGCAACAGAGGCCGACAGGAGCAGACAGGGGCAGACAGGAGCAGGCAGGGGCAGACTAGGGGCTGGCAGGGGCAAGACAGTGAGCAGACAGGGGCAGATAGGGGCTGACGGGGGCTGGCAGGGGCAAGAAGTAGGCAGCAGGGGCAGACAGTGAGCATGACAGGGGCGGACAGGGCAGACAGAGGCCGACAGGGCAGACAGGGCGGGACAGGGGCAGACAGGGGAGACCGGGGCAGACAGGGAGACAGGGGCAGACAGGAGGCAGACACGGCTGACAAGGAGCAGACAGGGGCAGACAGCGGGCAGACAGGGGCGAAAGGCGGACAGGGGCGGCAGGGGGCAAGACAGGGCGCACAGGAGACATGACAGCGGCGCGACAGGAGCATGACAGGGGCCGACAGGAGCATGACAGGGGCAACAGGAGCAATGACAGGGGCCGAGAGGGGCGGACAGGGCACACAGAGGCACCCGAGGCGCAGACAGGGGCGGATCAGGCGGCCGGACAGGGCAACAGGCGGCGGACCAGGAGCACGAGGGGCAGACAGGGGCGACAGGGGCGACCAGGGCATGACCAGGAGCAGACGGACAGGGCAGACAGGAGCCGACAGAGGCGAACAGGCAGACAGGGCGAAGGCAGTGGGCAGACAGGGCTGGCGGGGCAGACAGAGCCGACAGGGGCAACTAGGGGCTGGGTAAGCAGGGCCAGGGCAACATAGGCAGCCTACAGGAGGCAGACAGGCGGGAGACCAGACGGCATCGGGAGACAGGGCGGGGGCAGACAGGCGGAAGACCAGGCAGACAGGAGCAGCAGGGCCGACAGGGGCAGAACAACAGCCTGGACAGGGGCAGACAGGGGCCGACAGGAGCAGACACGGGCTGCAGGAACAGACAGGGGCAGACAGGGCAGACAGGGGGCCGCCGAAAGGGGCCGGACAGGGGCGGACAGGGGCAGACGAGGGCCGAAGGAGCAGGACAGGGCGAACAGGAGCATGACAGGGGCCGAACAGGGGCCGACAGGAGCAATAGACAGGGGCCAACAGGGGCAGCAGGGGCGACAGGATGCATGACAGGGGCCGACGGGGCGACAGGGGCAAGACAGAGGCCGACAGGGGCCGACAGGCGCAGACAGGGGCGGCAGGGGGCAGACAGGGCAGACAGGGGCAAGACAGGGGCGGACAGGAAGCAAGACAGGGCAATGTACAGGGGCCGACAGGAGCAGACAGGGGCAAGAACAGGAGCAGACATGGGGCAGACAGGGGCAACAGAGGCCGAGGAGCAGAGGAGGGGTCAGGCAGGGGCAGACGGGGCAGACAAGGAGCAGACAGGGGCAGATAGGAAGCAGCAGGGGCTGCAGGGGCAGACCATATGCAGACAGGGGCAGACAGGAGCAGACCAGGGGCAGACAATGGAGCAGACAGGGGCGGACAGGGGCTGACAGGAGAGTACAGGGGCATGACAGGGGCAGGAAGGGGCAGTACAGGAGCAGACAGGGGCAGACCGGAGCAGGCAGGGGCGGACAGGGGCAGACAGGGCAGAAGGAGCAGACAGGGCAGAACAGGAGCAGCAGGGGCGGACAGGGGCCAGACAGGGGCTGGCAGTGGCAGACAGGAGCAGACAGGGGCAGATAGGGGCTGACAGGAGCAGACGGGGTGACGAGAGACAGGGGCTGGCGGGGCAGACAAGTAGCAGCAGGGGCACACAGGAGCAGGGGCAGACAGGGCAGGAGCAACTGACAGGGGGGAGATTAGGGCGACAGGGCAGACAGGGGCTGGCAGGGGCAGACAGAGAGACAGGGGCATACAGACAGACAGCAGCACACAGGGACAGGGGCACAGGGGCAGACAGGGGAGACAGGGGCAGACAGGGGAGACAGGGCCGACAGGGGCAGGACAGGCAGACAGGGCAGACAGGGGCCGCAGGAGCAGAAAGGGGCAGCAGGGCAGACAGGGCCGAAAGGGGCGGACAGGGCGGACAGGGGGGACAGGGCAGAAGGGGCCGACAGGAGCATGCAGGGGCCCGCACAGGAGCAGACAGGGGCCACAGGGGCAGACAGGGGCCGACAGGAGATCAGGGGCCGACAGGGGCGGGGCAAGGTGACAGGCGAGACAGGGGCGACAGGGGCAGACAGGGGCAGACAGGGGCAGACAGGGGCAGAGACAGGGGGCAGACAGGGGCACAGGAGCAGGAGACAGGAGCAGACAGGGCCAGGGGCCACAGGGCCGACAGGAGCAGACGGGGCAGGGGCAGACAGGGGCAGACAGGAGCAGACAGGGGCAGATAGGAGCAGACAGGGGCTGCAGGGGCAGACAGTGCAGACAGGGGCAGACAGGACAGACAGGGGCGGACAGGGGCTGACAGGAGCAGACAGGGGCATGACAGGGGAGGCAGGGGCAGACAGGAGCCAGACAGGGGCAGACAGGAGGCAGGCAGGGGCGGACAGGGGGCAGACAGGGGCAGACAGAGGAGCAGACAGGAGCAGACAGGAGCAGACAGGGGCTGACAGGGGCTGACAGGAGCAGACAGGAGCAGACAGGAGCAGACAGGAGCAGACAGGAGCTGACAGGAGCAGACGGGGCTGAGGAGCAGACAGGGGCTGGCAGGGGCAGACAGTCAGCAGGGGCAGACAGGAGCAGACAGGGGCGACAGGGGCTGACAGGAGCATGACAGGGGCAGAAGCGCAGGGCCCGCACCAGTCTGTCTGCTGGTTCAGCCCAAAGCGAGCGCGGGCATTTCTTTGGAGAGCCGGGGTCTGAACGAGAGAGAGAGAGAGAGGGGGGGGGAAAGGGCGAGAAAGGGCGGGAAGGGGCGGGAAAGAGGGCGGGAAAAAGAGGGCGGGAAACGAGGCGGGAAAGAGGGCGGGAAAGAGGGAGCATTCACAAACAGGAGCAAAGACCAGAAATAAGTCAAGTGTAAGAAAACTCCTGCATCATAAACAACGTTCAGAGTAGAAAGACTTTAGTGAACTTTGACCTCTGAAGGACACGCCCCACAAAGGGTCAAAACGAGGGAAAGTACAGCGGCGTTTAGTAAAAGTACAAACACCTACATAAACGCAAATCACAGGTGTATTTTAGTGCACTCTGGCTGTGAAGGGGCTTGTTTCTCCACAAACGTGGCTTGTTTACATTCCTCTGGGGGAGGATTCTGGGCACCTGCCTTGTTTCCATGGAGATGCTCCTAACTTTATCTCAAAGTTGTCCAAAGAAAATGGGGTTAATGATGTCGGGTCCAGGGGGATGCCTATGATTTGGTCATTCAAAGTTATGAGGTTTGGGGTAAAGGGTAAGGTTAGAAAGGGTCTGGATAAAGGGTAAGGTTAGGAAAGGGTCTGGATAAAGGGTAAGGTTTAGGAAAGGGTCCTGGATAAAGGGTAAGGTTTAGGAAAGGGTCTGGATAAAGGGTAAGGTTAGGAAAGGGATCTGGGTAAAAGGGTAAGGTTAGGAAAGGGTCTGGGTAAAGGGTAAGGTTAGGAAAGGGTCTGGATAAAGGGTAAGGTTAGGAAAGGGTCTGGATAAAGGGTTAAGGTTAGGAAAGGGTCTGGGTAAAGGGTAAGGTTAGGAAAGGGTCTGGGTAAAGGTAAGGTTAGGAAAGGGTCTGGGTAAAGGGTAAGGTTAGGAAAGGGTCTGGGTAAAGGGTAAGGTTAGGAAAGGGTCTGGGTAAAGGGTAAGGTTAGGAAAGGGTCTGGGTAAAGGTAAGGTTAGGAAAGGGTCTGGGTAAAGGGTAAGGTTTAAAGGAAAGGGTCTGGGTAAAGGGTAAGTTAGGGAAAGGGTCTGGGTAAAGGTAAGGTTAGGAAAGAGGTCTGGTAAAGGGGTAAGGTTGAAGGGGTCCTGGGTTAAAGGGTAAAGGTTAGGAAAGGGTCCCCTGGGTAAAGGGGGTAGGTTAGAAAGGGTTGGGTAAAGGGTAGGTTAGAAAGGGTCTGGGTAAGGGTAACGGTTAGGAAAGGGTTCCTGGGTAAAGGGTAGGTTTAGGAAAGGGTCTGGGGTAAAGGGTAAGGTTATAGGAAAGGGTCTGGGTAAAGGGTAAGGTTAGGAAAGGGTCTGGGTAAAGGGTAAGGTTAGGAAAGGGTCTGGGTAAAGGGTAAGGTTAGGAAAGGGTCTGGTAAAGGGTAAGGTTAGGAAGGGTCTGGGTAAAGGGTAAGGTTAGGAAAAGGGTCTGGTAAAGGGTAAGGTTAGGAAAGGGTCTGGGTAAAGGGTAAGGTTAGGAAAGGTCTGGGTAAAGGGTAAGGTTAGGAAAGGGTCTGGGTAAAGGGTAAGGTTAGGGAAGGGTCTGGATAAAGGGTAAGGTTAGGAAAGGGTCGGTAAAGGGTAAGGTTAGGAAAGGGTCTGGGTAAAGGGTAAAGGTTAAGGAGGAAAGGGTCTGGGTAAAGGGTAAGGTTAGGAAAGGGTCTGGGTAAAGGGTAAGGTTAGGAAAGGGTCTGGGTAAAGGGTAAGGTTAGGAAAGGGTCTGGGTAAAGGGTAAGGTTAGGAAAGGGTCTGGGTAAAGGGTCAGGTTAGGAAAGGGTTCTGGGTAAAGGGTAAGGTTAGGAAGGGTCTGGGTAAAGGGTAAGGTTAGGAAAGGGTCTGGGTAAAGGGTCAAGGATGAAGGGTAAGGTAAAAAGGGTAAAGGTTTAAGGTAAAGGGTAAAGGGTAAAGGGTAAAGGGTAAAAGGGTAAAGGGTAAAGGGTAAAGGGTATAGGTTTTTGCTTAACGTGTAACAGTAATAAACGTATTGACTAGTAGCCTGATCTCATCTTCTGCTATAAAACAAAACATAAACCAGTCAAAAGTATCACAGTTTAGGCCAATTTAGCAACAGAAGTTACCTCATTACCATGGCAACCAGAACACATCCGTCCCTCCGGACCCGAAGGCAAAAAAAAAAGTTAGATTTGAACTTCCCATCTCCACGGAGCAGGAATCTGAGCGCTTTACCATAGGTTTTACATTGGTTCCTTTCGTCATTTCACTTGTGGAATGAGGGGCTGGTGGTTTGACGCGGCGTCGGGGGGCTACTGTCACGCGTTCCCACCAGTTTGAACGAGTTATTGAGGACAGGACAAGGAAAGAGATGATCCATTATCAGGAAGTTCAGATTTATGACAGATTAGTGTCTTTTTGGTCATTTCTTAAGCGCACGATGTTCATTTCACTCCCTGTGATACGACAACGCGCATTTGAAGTATTTGGACATTGCGACAGGAAAGGTGTGGCATGACATTCCCCCCCCACACCCAGCCCCAACACCCAGCCCCCAACACCCCCCACCACCCCAACAAACCCCCAACAGTAGGTATTGCAAAGCTGACTTTTCCCCATAACGTTCAGTGAATCTGAATTTGTATGAATTTGGGTAAATGGAAAACGGAGTGGGCGTTCGGTTTGACGCGAGGCGCTTCCTGCACGGGCGGAGTCAGTCACGGCGCCGAACGTGACATTCACGCGCACAAACCTGGCATTTATCCCCCGCACAGGGCAGTTCGCATTCGCAGACACAGACACCGAACAGCTTTGACGTGTCGCGATCAGAAAACATAAATAAATAAAAGACCGAATTTACACAAAATATTTGCGAAAATGTTTTTGCGGAGTTTTACCGGCGCCGGAGTCCTGCGTCTTCTCCCTTTTCCTCCTCTTCTTTTTGCCCTGGAACGAAAAACAAACAAATAAATCAATGTGAACCTGCAAACAGCTCGGTTGACTTTTGTTGTTTTTAATTGTTAGTCCGCTCTTTGCCGCGGGCCCGCCGTAAACAATGCGCTCGCCATTCACATTTTGGGCATCTTCATCGCCAAAACAACACATTTGATATTATCTTTATTAGTCTTATGTCAGTCAAACAGAAACGTGTTCAAACGTTTAAAATGTCATTTAAACGCATTCGTTGAGGTTTAACTGTCAGAAAAATGTCAGATCGATCGCAAAAGTGCAGGAATATCACTTTATTCCTTTATTTCTCAGTTTACAACAAAATGTATTTTTACTGTTATAGCTTTTTTTTAATTTTATTTTTTTTACTATAAACGATATATTCAACATATATAATTTGCATTCCTTCAAAACAACATTCACATTCATGTATCTGCAGTTGGATAACAAACTGCACATTTGTCACGTTTCGCTCCCAGAAGTCCAGCTAACTCATTCATGCTTGCTTTTTTTGGAAATAATTTGTCGACTAATAAATATAAATATAATAAATGCGCATTTCGAGACTAAAATAATCACATAAACAGGACCAAATTTGAACTTTCTGGAGCGGTTTTAGAACGGTCTTGAGCTTAATCAGATCCAGTGTGGGACCACATTTTAACGGTATAGCGTAAAACACCTACTTTGAAGACGTACAACTACAGTAGGTGGCGGTAAATGCACTTTTGCAGTTGTTGCTTTAAATGGCGGTCGGCAACAACCTGAAAAGGTGCATTTACCGCCACCTACTGTAGTTGTACCACTCTTTAGACTTCACTCTTTAGACTTCACTCTTTAGACTTCACTCTTTAGACTTGACTCTTTAGACTTCACTCTTTAGACTTCACTCTTTAGACTTCACTCTTTAGACTTCACTCTTTAGACTTCACTCTTTAGACTTCACTCTCTAGACTTCACTCTTTAGACTTCACTCTCCAGGCTTCACTCTTTAGACTTTAGTTGTATGTCTTAGACTTTAGACTTAAGATACAGTAGGTGGCGATAAATGCACCTTTTTAGTTGGCTGCCAACTGCCATTAAAAGCATCTGTAGACTTCACTCTTTAGACTCCTCTTTAGACTTCATTCTTTAGACTTCACTCTTTAGACTTCACTCTTTAGACTTCACTCTTTAGACTTCACTCTTTAGACTTCACTCTTTAGACTTCACTCTTTAGACTTCACTCTTTAGACTTTACTCTTTAGACTTGACTCTTTAGACTTCATTCTTTAGACTTGACTCTTTAGACTTTACTCTTTAGACTTTACTCTTTAGACTTTACTCTTTAGACTTTACTCTGTAGACTTTACTCTTTAGACTTGACTCTTTAGACTTGACTCTTTAGACTTCATTCTTTAGACTTGACTCTTTAGACTTCATTCTTTAGACTTTACTCTTTAGACTTTACTCTTTAGACTTTACTCTTTAGACTTTACTCTTTAGACTTGACTCTTTAGACTTTACTCTGTAGACTTTACTCTTTAGACTTGACTCTTTAGACTTCATTCTTAGACTTGACTCTTTTCGAGCGCTCTGGCACCCTTCTTCATCTTCATCTTCTTCTTCGTGGGATCGAGCACATTCCTTAGTATCAGAAGGTGAGTTTGAATAAATAAATCGACTGACGACAATGGGTTCATTATTGCGTTGTCGTTGTCGTTGTTGTTGTTGTTGTTGTTGTTGTTGTTGACAGAAGTGACAGCGCCGGAGGTATCGAAAGGAAGTGGTTTGGTTAAAAACAGATCAGCGCGTCTCTGCAGACTGCAAGTGCGGTTGGAGCGGCTCTTCTTCTCCTCTTTCGCTTCCACCGCTCGGCGTTTGTGAATGTAAATCTCACGCGGCCGGTCGAGAGCCGGCTTTGTTTGGGGGGCCGTGCGCCGGAGGACGATGGCGGAATACTGGACGGTCTCGGTTAAGGTGCGGCGCTGCGGGGTCAATGGGAAGATATCTTAAATTCCAAAAGATATCGATTTGAAACTTCGCCGAGTCGAAGTTTTTCCTCATTCCATGTTTTCCTATGGAATTAAGGCATTTTATGTGTATAAACGGCCAAAATTGCTCATATTTGGGACATTAAAATCTGAATAATGGGCGGAGCCAGATTTAATTTTCTTTGTCCACTTTGTTGACATATCAGTTCCAAAAATATTTACAGAGAGGATTTTGGATCTCTCATTTCGTTTTTGAGGAAACTAGAGCCGACTGAAAATTGGTGTCAAAATTCAAATTTCGCCTCATTTTCTCGAACTAAAGCTTTAATAAATCAGGCTCAGATTTAGATATCAACAAATCCTTTTGCAGTTTCCGTCAAAATCTTGTCAAGTCCCAGATTCTAAAGTTTGGTGTGTGTAGGAGCAACTTTAAAGTGATCTTTACATCTCTGTGGGAGAGAAATGTGTCGAGAGACCAAACTGACCAAAAAAATAATAAAAATAAATAAATAAATTGTAAATCTTAAAAGTAATGAAACGTGTGCGAAAATGCTCAAGAAAAAGGTAAACGTATTGCATTCAAAAATCTACTTCAGTTAAAATTTTGAGTTTAAGTGTAAAAAGTATTTCACGCAGATTTTGAGAACTGTTTTGTGAGTCATTTTTCATCATTTTTTGTAGTGCACTTTGTATATACTTTTGGGGCTTGAACTCAAAACCTTTACACCGGATGTCACCATGAACAGGCTAAAAATAACACCTCAAGTGAAAGTTCGTTCTACTTTTCAGTCCAGTCGAAAGTACAGATGCAGGCTGCTCTCGAATGTACTGACGTAAGAGTAAAAAGTATCCACTGGAAAAACTACTTAAGTAACTTTTAAAAACCCAACATTTTTACTTAAGTACAGTTTTTTTACGTTACTTTTGTACTTTGTTACTTTCCACCACTGCTGAAGGAACACTTCTGTTAAAATACGCAAAATTTGAATATAAAATCGATTCTACAAAAAAATGCTAATTATTTTTTTTTAAAAGTGGCGTAAACTCGGAACTAAAAAGGTATAAAGTAATATTACTGCACTTTTGTGATTACTTTGACAGACGTTTCACATTTGTCTGACAATCAAACCTCAACTCAAGACACGTTTGAACACATTTGTTCATTCCGCGTCTTCTCTGGCAGTGGAAAGTGGAATTATTTGTTCACAACAGTCTCAGAAAGCTTCTTTTGGGGAATTAGCCGAGTCTCGCTAAAATATGTCAATAATATCAAATCAATAGATAATGAATGAACACAAAGTGGAGAGCGAGTTCCAGATGGATGATCACAGTCACATGTTCAGACCTTTACGTACCGTGTATAAATACTTCACCTGGAGACATCTGTGCGTTTATAAAAGTACGTGCTTTTGTCGCTAAGCTAATGCTAACATACAATAAATGTGATTAATAATGTTCAAATAACAGCACAAACTGAACTAACCTGTTCCCAAATGTACTTTTATCAAGTTTGTGTGTTTTATATTTAAGTTAAAGTGTGTTAGCCTTTAGCTTTGAGACAAACACTTTTATAAACACGTAGCTTTACTTCCTATAGTGAAGAGGGCCTATTGTGATGAGGGCCTATTGTGATGAGGGCCTATTGTGAAAAGGGTCTATTGTGATGAGGGCCTATCGTGAAGAGGGCCCATCATGAAAAGGGCCTAATGTGAAAAGGGCCCATCGTGAAGAGGGCCTATCGTGAAAAGGGCCAATCGGGAAAAGGGCCCATCTAGAAAATGGCCTATCTTAAAAAGGGCCCATCGTGAAAAGGGCCTAATGTGAAAAGGGCCCATCGTGAAGAGGGCCCATCGTGAAGAGGGCCCATCGTGAAGAGGGCCAATCGTGAAAAGGGCCTAATGTGAAAAGGGCCTGTCTTAAAAAGGGCCCATCGTGAAAGGGCCTATCGTGAAAAGGGCCTATCGGGAAAAGGGCCCATCTAGAAAATGGCCTATCGTGAAAAGGGCCTATCGTGAAAAGGGCCCATCGGGAAAAGGGCCTAATGTGAAAAGGGCCTATAGTGAAAAGGGCCTATAGTGAAAAGGGCCCATCGGGAAAAGGGCCTATAGTGAAAAGGGCCTATCATGAAAAGGGCCTATGGTGAAAAGGGCCTATCGTGAAAAGGGCCCATCGGGAAAAGGGCCTATAGTGAAAAGGGCCCATCGGGAAAAGGGCCTATAGTGAAAAGGGCCTATCGTGAAAAGGGCCCATCGGGAAAAGGGCCCATGGTGAAAAGGGCCTATCGTGAAAAGGGCCCATCAGGAAAAGGGCCTATCCCAAACGAATAATGCCAAGGTTCATTTTGTGGACTTCTCTTTCAAAAACAGTAAACCCCCCACAGAGTTACACTGGCCCCGCCCACCCTCTGAGGTCATGACATCAGCCAACTCCAGAACCTGAACCCAAACCATTTCGAGGGTGTTCGAAACCAGGCCTGTTCCGTGACGCTCTGTGCTGTCAAAATCCTCTTGTGAAGTCACTATTAATTGAAGACGCGGCGCTTTCTCTGCATCTAAATGTAGAGCGTTTTACTCTCCGAGAAGCGGGACGTGCGCCGTTAGCATGCTAATGTTAGCTAGCGTTACCGCAGCGGCGAAACGGCTCGCTCGGGGCTCAAAGAAGTACGAAAAGTGCTTTTAAATATGAAAATACACGTGGAGCTGCAAAGAGTTTATCATGAACAAGTTGAGCTTTTCACGTTTCAACACAGTACAAACCAGGTAGAGCGCCTCCAAGCGAAAGGTTCATGTAAATGCCTTTGTTTAGCTGTTAAAAAGTCAGATTGATGGTATTTTAATCTCACCGCGATCCTGATTTTAATTTAATTTGATCTTTTTTTCTTTTTGAGAACTGTTTTCCTTTTGCCGGTGATGAAACACAGCCATTTTGAGCAACGTTACATTATTTTGTGTGAGAAAGAAGATGCGCGGAAAAGAAGGAGCGAGAGCGGCGCCAACGGCAGCGTCGCCATTTGTCATGTTCATGCTTTTACTCCAGCGTGAGTAATAAAACGTGTGTGAAACTCACTCACTTTACCCATCTCTGTGTATAATGCTTTCATAGTTAAACTAGTCAAAAACTGTAGATTTGTTTATTTCTGCTCGTCAAAACGTCTCAAATCAAGACGAACGGTTCTGAATTCTGGGAAAATACGATCTAAAATAAGACAATAAGTTAAAAAGTGCTTGAAATAAGGAGTATTTCTCTTGTTTTTGGTATGTTTTCACTGCCGTAAAGTAAGATTGCCAATGGAACAAGCCTTTTCTCACTTGAAATGAGAGACAAATGCTCCCGCACTTGAAATAGTCACAAAACGTACTTGTTCAAAAAGTCAAAATATTCTAAAATCAAGATAAATGAGGACTTGAACTTGAAACTAACTGAATCTTTGTGTGATGCAGTGTTAGTGCGGCGGCCATGCATTCGCTTCTGTTAGTTATATTTATTATGTATGTTTTATCCTTTTTATGCCTCTGTGATACAACCAGCACAACATGCATCATTCAGCGGCCAAAAGGGGGCCAAACGGGGGCCAAACCTGGGCCAAACGGGGGCCAAACCTGGGCCAAACGTGGGCCAAACGGGGGCCAAACGGGGGCCAAACGGGGGCCAAACGGGGGCCCAAACGGGGGCCAAAACTTGGTCCAAATTCGGTCCAAACTCAGGCTAAACTTGGACCAGACTCGGGCCACTGGGGGCAAACTTTACTTTGGCCAAACTCGGGCCAAACTCGGGCCAAACTCGGGCCAAACTCAGTCCAAATTTGGGCCAAACTCGGTCCAAACTTGGTCCAAATTTGGTCCAAACTCGGTCCAAACTTGGTCCAAATTTGGGCCAAACTAGGGCCAAACTAGGGCGCAGACTAGGGCCAAACTCAGTTCAAACTCGGGCCAAACTTGGACCAAACAAGGGCCAAACTTGGTCCAAACTAGGGCCAAACTCGGTCCAAACTCAGTCCAAACTTGATCCAAACTTGTGCCAAACTCGGGCCAAACTCGGTCCAAACTAGGGCCAAACTCAAGGCAACACTCGGGCCAATCTTGGTACAAAGTCAGTCCAAATTTGGTCTAAACTCAAGCCAAAGTTGAACCGAACTCGGGCCAAACTCGTTCCGAATTTGTTCCAAACCCGGCCCAAACCGTAGCTAAACCGGAGCCAAACCCGGGGCCAGACGGTGCATGCGTTTGTAGAAAATCCCCATAATCCCTCTGGGTCATGCAGTGTGTTGTGCAGCACAGAGACATAAGGAGAAGTGCCTACCCCATCCGCCCATCTACCGCCCTCGCTATGGCCTGCCTCCTGCACACAAAACACATCACAGCTGATTGTCCTCATTCAGAACTCAAGAATACTTCAACTTTTTCATCACGTTACAAATCCGTCTCATCACTTACAATAACAAACACAGTGCGATATTATCTGGTCATGCGCTCGAAATCCAAATAAAGCCCGAAGATATCGTGTCAATTCAACGGAAATGTGTTAGAACGTGTCTTTAAACTTAGTCGTCGAGGTTAAATTATCCGACAAATGCGAAAGCTCTCGGCCCACCTCCGGCTCAGGTGAAAGTACATATGATCTAGTTGGTGCTTACGTAGTTGTCGCGGGCGGACCAGGTCGGGTACAGCTGCATGTGGAGCTGTCTCTCTTTTCGGGCCAGTTCGTAATACTTGGCCTGCTCTTCTCTGGTCAGCGCGTGCCACTGGAAACCACACAACACTTTGTTTAGAAGCGCAGTCAAACACAGCATGAAATATGTTCATTCATTCATTCGTTCATTCATTCATTCATTAATTCGTTCATTCATTCATTCATTCGTTCATTCGTTTATTCATTCATTCATTCATTAATTCGTTCATTCATTCGTTCGTTCATTCATTCATTTGTTCATTCATTCATTCGTTCATTCATTCGTTCGTTCATTCATTCATTTGTTCATTCATTCATTCGTTCCTTCATTCATTCGTTCATTCATTCATTCATTCGTTCATTCATTCATTCGTTCATTTGTTCATTAATTCGTTCGTTCATTCATTCATTTGTTCGTTCATTCATTCATCCGTTCATTCATTCATTCGTTCGTTCATTCATCCGTTCATTCATTCATTCGTTCGTTCATTCATTCATTCGTTCGTTCATTCGTTCGTTCATTAATTCGTTCATTCGTTCATTCGTTCATTCGTTCGTTCATTCGTTCATTCTCCACCGCTTGTTATGGGTCGTGGTGGGTGACAAAAGGGATTTATACTTGGGGATGAAACGTTGCCCTCGAATCTGTGACCCCGCCCCTCCCCGCTCTGCGACCCCGCCCCTCCCCACTCTGCGACCCCGCCCCTCCCGCGCTGCGGACCGGGACTACCCTTCGTCCGAGGATCTGGTTGATGGCGGCGCTCTCCTTCAGCGTGCACTCGGCGATGACTTTGGCTCTCATTTCCTTCATGTACAACATAAACGCGTTCAGAGGCTTCTTGATCACAGGCTTTTTGGGCTCCTTCTCCCGCTTCACCTCCATCTGCGGCTTCCTGTTCACGCACACGGCCAGACATCAGGCAAAAACACGCAAATATTTAACAAAAAAGAGACAAAATCAAGCAAATGTTAGGCAAAACCCACTAAATATTAGACTAAATTCAGCACATATTTACAAGTACAATCTTACATAGTAACTCTCCAGCAGTGATTCATGAACTAAACCAGGGCTAAACCAGGGCTAAACCAGAACTAAACCAGGTCCAAACCAGGACTAAACCAGGTCTAAACCAAGACTAGACCAGGACTAAACCAGGTCTAAACCAGGTCCAAACCAGGACTAAACCAGGTCTAAACCAAGACTAGACCAGGACTAAACCAGGTCTAAACCAGGTCTAAACTAGGACTAAACCAGGTCTAAACTAGGACTAAACCAGGGCTAAACCAGAAAAAAACCAGGACTAAACCAGGTCTAAACCAAGACTAAACCGGGTCTAAACCAGAGCTAAACCGGGTCTAAACCAAGACTAAACCAGGTCCAAACCAGGTCCAAACCAGGTCTAAACCAGGTCCAAACCAGGTCTAAACAGGACTGGTGCCCTACAGCGTGTGACTCACGAGTACATGGCGCGCTCGTAGTGGTCGTGCTCCTGTTTGCCTGTAGGGGGCACTATAGCGGGGTGTGGGATGCCTGTGGGGTGCATGCCCGAGGGTCCGAGCATCAGCGAGTGAGGAAACCTGAAGAAACGACAGAAAAGTCAAATAAATACAAATGTCAGATGTTTGTGTCAAACAGGGACAACGAGCAGAGAAGACATTCAGCAAAGCACAGAAGCAGAAGCAAAACACCAAATATGCAACCTTTAATTCACATTCGGAAATAGATTATTGGAATAAAGACTGTATATACTTTGTTGACCCCAAAATGATGACGCCACAACTTTCAAACTCCGTTGACATGACACATTGAAAAAACGATAACATTTCTTACGATAATAAGTTATTGAGCTCAACAGTTTCGAAAGTTAATTTCCCATAAACTTTTTGAACAGAATCACACATAAGTTTAAAGGCACGGCCGCATTTTGGTTTAATAATAATAATAATAATATATATTAATATTTAATAATGTCCACAACACGGCAAAAAAAACCCCATTAAAAACATTAAAAACATAAAATTCTGAGGAAAGTTGAAATAAGTGGTTTATAAACACAATTGTACAGTTTTTTAGTACATAAAATAATCTCGTTTCCTGCTCATTAGTTAGTTACCACAGCAGTAGCAGGATTTGAAACGACAAAATATTCTTTTTTGTTTGTTTGTTTAGTTCTTGTGTATTTATCAGGGACAGTGCAGAGAAAAAACGTTGATGTCAAAATGGCTTATTTGTAGGAAAGTCTATATGAAAAATGTGTGTGACGTTTGAACGTTGAAGAGAATAATTCCAAAAGCACATTCTGTCCACAATCTAGATCTGTCTGAACACGGATGATACAAAATACAGAACAAACTGCATCACCAGCTCCAGAAGATGGCGCCCTACTCACACAGTTTAACACAGAGCATTTCCAGAGAACATCGTGATGCTAGTTCGGAATAATACAGTAGATATATACATTTAAGACAATTGGGAACTATCCTAACATAATTTAAATTAAGATACAAGTGTCCATGGTTACAGAGAGCGCCTTTAAAAAAACCTTTCGCATCATGTTTAAAGAAAGCACACGAACAACAGCGGCAAACAACAGCAACATCGCAACATCTTCATTTCAAACACGTAAAAACACACGAAAAGCCAAGCACAGAAAAGGGATTCTTGTGGTTTTGGTTGTTTGCGTCTTTGTTTTGTTTGCGGCACGTTTTCTGGATATTCAGATCCAGATCGAGCGTTTGGGGAGTAAATAAAGTTCTGAGTGAAGCTTTTGGCGTTTTTCTACTTTAAAAATGACACCGCGAAAGCTGAGACTGAAGCTGAGACTGAAGCTGAGACTGAGACTGAAGCTGAGACTGAGACTGAAGCTGAGACTGAGACTGAAGCTGAGACTGAAGCTGAGACTGAGACTGAAGCTGAGACTGAGACTGAAGCTGAGACTGAGGCTGAAGAACTGAGACTGACTGAGACTGAAAAGCTGAACTGAACTGAAGCTGAAGCTGAGACTGAGACTGAAGCTACTGAGACTGAGCTGAGACTGAGACTGAAGCTGAGACTGAGACTGAGAGATGAGACTGAAGCTGAGACTGAAGCTGAGACTGAGACTGAAGCTGAGGACTGAGAGTGAGACTGAGACTGATGAAGCTGAGACTGAGGACTGAAGCTGAGACGTAACTGAGCTGAGACTGAGCTGAGACTGAGACTGAAGCTGAGACTGATGACTGACTGACTGAGACTGAAGCTGAGACTGAGACTGAAGCTGAGACTGAAGCTGAGACTGAGACTGAAGCTGAGACTGAAGCTGAGACTGAGAGAAGCTGAGACTGAGAGACTGAAGCTGAGACTGAGGCTGAAGCTGAGACTGAGCTGAAGCTGAGACTGATGAAGCTGAACTGAGACTGAGACTGAGACTGAGCTGAGACTGAGACTGAAGCTGAGACTGAACTGAGACTAAGCTGAACTGAGACTGAAGCTGAGACTGAACTGAGACTGAAGCTGAGACTGAGACTGAAGCTGACTGACTGAAGCTGAGACTGAAGCTGAGACTGAGACTGAAGCTGAGACTGAAGCTGAGACTGAAGCTGACTGGAGACTGAAGCTGAGACTGAGACTGAGCTGAGACTGAAGCTGAGCTGAGACTGAACTGAACTGAAGCTGAACTGACTGCTGAACTGAGACTGAAGCTGAGACTGAGTCTGAACTGAGACTGAAGCTGAACTGAAGCTGAAGCTGAGACTGATCTGAAGCTGAGACTGAGACTGAAGCTGAACTGAAGCTGAGACTGAGCTGACTGAGTGAGCTGAACTGAGTCTGAGCTGACTGAAGCTAACGAACTGAAGCTAACTGAGACTGAAGCTGAACTACCTGAGACTGAGCTAAGCTGAAGCCTGAACTGAGCTGAAGCTGAAGACTGAACTAGAGCTGAGACTGAAAGCTGAGACTGAGCTAAGCTGGAGCTGAAGCTGATACTAGACTAAGTACTGAAGACTGAAGCTAGAGACTGAAGCTGACTGACTGAAGCTGAGCTAAACTGAAGCTGAGACTGAAGCTGAACTGACTAGAGCTGAGAGCTAAGCCTGAACTGAAGCTGAAGACTGAAGACTGGAAAGCTGAGACTGAAGCTGAACTGAAGCTGAGACATCTGAGAGCTGAGGCTAAGCTGAGACTGAAGCTGAGAACTGAAGCTAACTGAAGCGTGAGACTGAGGCTGAGACTAGGCAAGCTGGATGAAGAGACTGAAGCTGAAGCTGAACTGAGACTGCGAAGCTGAACTGAAGCTGAAGCTGAGACTGAAGCTGAGACTGAGCTGAAGCTGAGACTGACGACTGAAGCTGAGGCTGAAGCTGAGACTATGTAAGCGAGACTGAACTGAAGCTGAGGCTGAAGCTGAGACTGAGACTGAAGCTGAAGCTGAGACTAGAGCTGAGACTGAGGCTGAAGCGACTGAGACTGAAGACTGAGGCTGAAGCATGGCTGAAGCTGAGACTGAAGCTGATGACTGAG
This sequence comes from Chaenogobius annularis, assembly GCA_015082035.1. Classification (NCBI taxonomy): domain Eukaryota; kingdom Metazoa; phylum Chordata; class Actinopteri; order Gobiiformes; family Gobiidae; genus Chaenogobius; species Chaenogobius annularis. Next base: position 145,027 of record BJKM01000870.1, read on the forward strand.
CTGAAAGCTGAGGCTGAAGCTGAACTGAACTGAAGCTGAAGCATTCAGGCGTTTGCTGCAGAAGCTCGGGTCCGTGTGGTCCAGGTTCACGTTCAGGTTTAGTCCAGGTCTGGTGCCAGATTTGACCCAAGGTTCTGTCCAGGTTTAGTCCTGGTTTAGTCCCAGTTATTTCCCAGTTTAGTCCTAGTTTAGTTCTTCCTTAGTCCTAGTTTAGACTTTATTGAGTCCTTGATTAGTCCCTAGATTAAACCAGGACTAAACTAGTTTAATCCTTGTTGAGTCTGCGGTTGAAGTCGCGGTTGAGTCACGGTTGAGTCCCGGTTGAGTCCCGGTTGCGTCCCGGTTGAGTCGCGGTTGAGTCGCAGTTGAGTCCGGTTGAGTCGAGGTTGAGTCCCGGTTGAGTCCCGGTTGAGTCCCGGTTGAGTCCCGGTTAGCGTCCCGGTTCGATCGGGTTGAGTCGCGGGTGAGTCCGGTTGCGTCGCGGTTGCGTCCCGGTTGAGTCGCGGTTGAGTCGCGTTGAGTCGAGGTTGAGTCCCGGTTGAGTCCCGGTTGAGTCCCGGTTGAGTCCCGGTTGCGTCCCGGTTGCGTCCCGGTTGAGTCCCGGTTGAGTCGCGGTTGAGTCGAGGTTGAGTCCTGGTTTAGTCCCAGTTATTCCCCAGTTTAGTCCTAGTTTAGTTCTTCCTTAGTCCTAGTTTAGACTTTATTGAGTCCTTGATTAGTCCCTAGATTAAACCAGGACTAAACCTAGTTTAATCCTTGGTTGAGTCGCGGTTGAGTCGCGTTGAGTCACGGTTGAGTCCCGGTTGAGTCCCGGTTGCGTCCCGGTTAGTCTCGGTTGAGTCGCGGTTGAGTCGCGGTTGAGTCGAGGTTGGTCCCGGTTGAGTCCCGGTTGAGTCCCGGTTGAGTCCCGGTTGCGTCCCGGTTGCGTCCCGGTTGAGTCCCGGTTGAGTCGAGGTTGAGTCGCGGGTGAGTCCCGGTTGCGTCGCGGTTGCGTCCCGGTTGCGTCCCGGTTGAGTCCCGGTTGAGTCGAGTTGAGTCCGTGAGTCCCGGTTGAGTCCCGGTTGCGTCCCGGTTGGTCCCGGTTGAGTCCCGTGTTGAGTCCCGTTGCTCCGTGAGTCCCGGTTGCGTCCCGTGTTGCGTCCCGGTTGCGTCCCGGTTGCGTCCGCGTTGAGTCCCGGTTGCGTCCGGTTGAGTCCCGGTTGCGTCCCGGTTGAGTCCCGGTTGCGTCCCGGTTGCGTCCCGGTTGACGTCCCGTTGCGTCCCGGTGAGTCCCTGGTTGCGTCTCGGTTGCGTGCCCGGTTGAGTCCCGGTTGAGTCCCGGTTGCGTCTCGGTTGAGTCCGCTTGAGTCCCGGTTGAGTCCCGCGTTGGTCCCGGTTGAGTCGCGGTTGAGTCCCTTGCGTCCGGTTGAGTCCCGTTGAGTCCGTGAGTCCGTCGTCCCGTTGATGCCGGTTGCGTTCCCGGTTGAGTCCCGGTTGCGTCCCGGTTGCGTCCCGGTTGCGTCCGGTTGCGTCCCGTGAGTCCCGTGGTCCCGGTTGCGTCCCGGTGAGTCCGGTGAGTCCCGGTTCGTCCCGTTGATTCCCGGTCGTCCGGTTCGTCCCGGTTGAGTCGCGGTTGAGTCCGGTTGCGTCCCGGTTGAGTCCCGGTGCGTCCCGGTTGCGTCCCGGTTGAGTCCCGGTTGCGTCCCGGTTGAGTCCCGGTTGCGTCCCGTTGATCCCGTGGAGTCCCTCTGAGTCCGGTTGCCGTCCCGTTGCGTCCCGGTTGCGTCCCGGTTGCGTCCGGTTGAGTCCCGGTGTTACCTGGAGTACGAGGAGGAGCTGGGGAGGTTGGAGGAGGAGAAGGCTTGTCTAAACCCACAGGAGGAGAGCGCGGGATACACCGTCTGACTCTGCCTGACATGAGATGTTTACAAAACGGAACAATCACATTTCAGTATTTCAAACGTTCCGCGCGTCGTTTGCTCTTTAGCATGTTCTCCGTTCCTTTTCTGTCTTTCACACATGAGTTTGCATCATTTCCCACGTCAAAACCTGCACGAGTCGGAACAATCCAGAGCAAAATCAGATTATTTACATTTTATTGACATTATTAACATATTATTACCGTTTACGTGACATTTCAGACCAATCAGATCTCTTAGTTTATGTGCAGTAGAATGTAAGTCCAAATGACTCAAAATGATGGGCGTTTGTACTTTATAATACATTAACGACACTTGTAATTGCTTTAACGACTTCATTAATGCTCTAACCCTTAATTAAGCCGTATTAAGTTTGTTTATGTTTATTAAAAGTTATTAAAAGTGTGGTGTATTATTTATTCTCAAATGTCTGTTACTTGTGTAAATGTTTTATGATATGGTTAAAGGTTAATAAAATGAATGAAATAAATAAAAATAACAGAAAATAAATAGAAAAAAAAAAAAAAAAAAAAAAAAAATAATAGATTAATACAAATTAAATAAAAATAAAAAACAAAAACAAAAATTGAAATAAATTGAAATAAAATTTAAAAAATAAATTAAATTTAAAAAACAGTAAAAAAACAAAATATATCTCGTTGCACTTGAAAATAAGGACAAATAGTTTGTTGTTTGAATTAAGAAAACATCTCTAATTCCACTGGTCACTATGTCTCGATGTCAAACGTTAATGTCACGATTATTGTGAGGAATTATTCACAATTAATGAGACCAAACGACATTTTATTCAATTCCTCACTTTTTGAATGAGAAAAATATAAAGTTAATGAGACAGAAACAGATTTAAAACAAATAATTTCACGTTTAGATGCATGTTTGGACTATGGATTGAAGTACAAAGTATTAAGTTTTACATTGGGACTTGAAGTATCGCGATTATCGAAACTGTGATTTCCCAAACGTGTGAAACGCAGGCCTGACGAAATGTTCACTATGTTAGTCTTTTAAACCCGCAAGACGACTCAAATTCCACTGAGACGCAGGAATTTTCAAGCTTTTCAGGTCGTCGTGGAAACGGACTCCCGACTCAAAACGGTGGCCAAAACATTCCGACGGCAAAAATGCGACGACAAAACCGTTTCGGCCAAAGTGTTTCGGCGGTAACTGCACATGGCGCCACCAGGCCGGGTTACAGGTCAGCTCTGCGGAGAGAGGCGAGTCCGCTCACAGTAAGAGTGTGTGCTTTTCACGGTATTTGAAGTGGACCATGTTGTTTTGAAGATAAGCGACTTTTGAATATCGAGTTTATCGTTTAGAGTAGAAAACGCTACAAAAAGAGTTGATTAAAAATACAAATAAATAACGTAATGTTGTAAAAAATTTTATTAGAATATTTCGGCACTTTTGGGATTTATTTTACAGACATTTCTCTAATAATTTAACCTAATAAATTAAACTTTAACTGATGCATTTAAAGACGTGTTTTTACACATTTCTGTTCAATTGACAAAATTTCACTGAAATATTCTCCAGCCCTCATCTTAAACAATAAAAACACCTGCAAAGGAAAAAAATAATAGATTCATTAGTAATGTAATCGATTGGTTTAATGCCATATAGTGGAACATCTCCATGGAGACAAGCCGGCAGTGGCGCCTCCATCAGAAAAGTTACATAGTGCATCCTTAATATTTGTGCGTTGTTTTAATTGTCTGTTATGTTTTATTTGTAACTTGTGAGAGTGGAACAAAGCTGCCGGCTCTGCTCCACCTCGTGACGTCACGAGGTGGTGCCGTCGACTGCTCCTCCGTGTTCGTAAAGTCCGTACACGTCCGCGCGGCACATTTGGCCGCTCCGTTCGCCTTCACAAAGCAAGTGTTTTTGGCCTCATTTAAACTGCACCACATCGATTCTGCACTTTCAACAGTTCCGCACGAAAAAAATACATTCTGTTGTTTTTTTAAAGATGCAAAGTGTGAAAAAACACGCCCGAGGTGCCTTCAAGGCCGAGTCCCTAAAAGTACGAGCGTCACGTCGGCCGATCTCCGCTCTGTTCTGTCCTTTGGCACGGAAAATGTTCTCCTTTCGTTTACTTATTGGATCTTCTAAACTCCTTCCAACTCGTGCCAGCGCCTTCGATCCAAGTCTAAACTCGACCTCAGCGACGCCGAAGTGTGCGTCCAGCGACCGAACGTGCCACAATCCTCCTGCTCCTTGTTCTGGTTGTTTACAAAGGCGCCGAAAGTCCCCCCACCGCCGCCGCCACCGCCCCCTCCCACCGCTCCGGTTCCACAACATCTGGGGCCAGTCAAGTCAAACAATGGTGGCACAAGTCGGACAAAATCAAAACAACTGCGTGACATTTGGGTTGGAATAAAGCCTCTCTTTCAAAACAAAGGAGTCACATTGGAGAAGCCAGAACAACATAATCTAGGCTGAGGAGATTAGTCTGAAAAGCATCAACGATAAGTCTTTAGAGGCTCTTGAAACGTTTGAGTGCCCTTTTCAAATCTGGATGGCATTTGGGGCTTCCTGTAGGGGATTTACTCGCTGTAGAATGAATATAAATGCCGCATAATACCGCTAAAAAAATGAAATATTAAACATGCTGGAGATTGTGAAAGTTCAATCCAATAAAAAGAAAATGCAATTGGCAGTTTTGTCAAATTGCGCCAAAAGCCTCTGAACGCGGCACGTCAGACCAGGACGAGGTCTGGAATGTCCCGCCGCGGGGCATTAAATGTACATACAGTCTATCAGGCCAGCGAGCAAGTGGCGCCACCAGGTCAGATCTGCGGAGCGGCGAGTCCGCTCACAGTAAGGAAGGAAGACCGGGACTAAAACCAGACTTCAGGTGGGTTCCATCTTGTTTTTGTTGGTTTGAGTCCAGTTTAGTCCAGATATAGACTTGGTTTGATCCTGTTCTGGTCGGTTTAGTCCTGGTCTAGTCCAGGATTAGTTACGAATTTAGTCCCAGTTTAATCCCAGTTTAGTCCAGATATAGACTTGGTTTGATCCTGTTCTGGTCGGTTTAGTCCTGGTCTAGTCCAGGATTAGTTACGAATTTAGTCCCAGTTTAGTCCCAGTTTCGTCCCCAGATATAGACTTGGTTTGATCCTGTTCTAGTCATGGTTTAGTCCTGGTCTAGTGCAGAATTAGTTGCGAATTTAGTCCCAGTTTAGTCCCAGTTTTTGTGTAAAAGCACCATTAGTTCAAATCCCGGGGCCTTCAAGCAAAACGCCTCTCAAACAAATGGTTTTGGAGGAACTTTGTGAACGTTGTACTGAGTTTTGTGGTTTTAGATAAAAGCAAAATGTCACAAATGCAGTTTATTTACTCAGAATCTCATGTCCAGGGGAGTCCAAAACACGAGCACCCAAAGGAAACACTCTCTCTCTTACTCGCGTCAAGATCAAACTGTTTCCTGTTTCTCTGACGCGGGTTCGAACCCCGTGAATTGTATGAATCGTATTTGATCACAAAATGGTCCGAGCATGAAACCCAATCAAACTCTTTTTAAAGTGACAATAACGATGCTGTTGGCCTCTGAATGTCTGGATTGGGAGTGGATGTGTGACATGGGCCGGGTGGCGTCACTTGGGCTCGGTGATGTGACTTGGGCCCGGTGACGTAACTTGGGCCCGGTGACGTGACTTGGGCCGGGTGACGTGACTTGGGCCCGGTGACGTGACTTGGGCCGGGTGACGTGACTTGGGCCGGGTGACGTGACTTGGGCCGGGTGGACGTGACTTGGGGCCGTGCGTGCTGGGCGGTCACTTGGGCCGGGTGATGTGACATGGGCGTTGTGGCGTGACTTGGGCCGGGTGATGTGACATGGCTTTGGGTGGGCGTGACTTGGGCCGGGTGACATGAACATGGCTTGGTGGCGTGAACTGGGCCCGGGTGACGTGTCTCTTGGGCCGGTGGACGTGACTTGGGGTCTGCGGTGGCGTGACTTGGGCCGGGTGGCGTGACTTAGGCCCGGGTGCTGACTGGGTCTGGGGCCGTGACTTGGGCCGGGGTGGGCGTGGACTGGGCCGGGTGGCGTGACATGGGCCAGGTGACTTTTAAATGGCCCGGTGACGTGACTTGGGCCGGGTCAGAACCAAAGTTAAACCATCATTTGGCGTGTTTAAAGTGCCCTTTACTAAAATTATGAAAAAATTATCCCAGAATAGCAAATTTTTTAAGTGTATAATTGTACTTCCTGTTTGTTGATGACATCACAACTAGAAATTCGTTTGCAACCACTGGGCCAAAACTGATTATTGTTAAAAAATAATAATAATGTGACAAATACAAATATATGCGAGAACCTTTAATTTGTTGAATTATTGTTTAGGGGTCAAAAAAGTTTGTGTTAATTCTGCTTAAACTCGGATGGAATGATTGTCGCTGGTTGTGATGTCACTTCCTGTGTTTTCTACAGATGTTTCAAACATTTTCTCCACAATACCTGCTGATCGGTTGTAAAACTATCACTTATATTTCATAACAGGTACAATAACACCAAATAAAGTCAAAATTACAAAGTCATAAAACCTGTCATACGCCCTTTAAGTTTTGTGTCGACAGATTGTGTGTGCGTGCGTGTGTGGTGTGTGTGTGTGTGCAACTCACCAGCCCATGGAGGGTGTGATCTGCACCCACTCCGCCCGGAGGGGAGGGGTAATACCGGCAGGTCTCGGGTTTGTCTGTGGTACGCCTGAAGGACACACAAAACAGTGCACTTTAGCGAGCCGTTAGAACTCGCAGTCATGCGCCGTAATAATGCGCCGTAATAATGCGCCGTAATAATGCGCCGTAATGATGCGGCGTAATAATGCGGCGTAAAAATGCCCGCGTAATAATGCGGCCGTAATTAATCGCCGCAGTAATACATGCGGCGTAATAATGCGGGCGTTAAAAATGCGGCGTAAAAATGCGGCCGTAATAATGCGCCGTAATAATGCGCCGTATATAATGCGGCTAAACTGCGCGTAAAAATGCGCGAATAATGCGCCGTAATAATGCGCCGTAATGATGGGGCGTAATATGCCTGTAATAATGCGCCGTAAAGATGCGCCGTAAAAGATGCGCCGTAAATGATGCGCCGTAATGATGCGCGTAATATGTGGCGTAATGATGCGGCGTAATAATCGCGGCGTAATAATGCGCCTAAAATGGCGCTAATAATGTGCCGTAATAATGGCGGCATAATTAATGCGGCGTAATGATGCGGCGTAATGATGCGCTGTAATAATGCGCCGTAAAAATGCGCCGTAAAAATGCGCCGTAAAACTGTGCCGTAATGATGCGCCGTAATGATGCGCCGTAATGATGCGAGAAATAACATCTTGTTACACGTAAAACGTAAACATTCAGTTTTCTATTTATTTGTCCTAAAGCGGCATTATCCAATTTCCAACACCCGTGAGAGGAGGAAGTAGGTTTTTTAGCCCGTTCCTCGCGCTCACAATGCTTCGGTCACATGACTATATTCACAGCGTAATCACGCATGCATACTGAGCGCGCGCACTGGCTTCAGAACAGCTTTGCCGGACGGAAAGTGCAAGTTCGGTCAATCCTCCGCGACGCAGATAGTGCAGAGTCACTGTGGGGGCGGTCCATTTACTCGCGGCTTTTTTATTATAACGGAAAGTGACGGTTATAACCAAAAGGACTGAAAGCTCAAATCCCCCAAAATGGATTTAATACTGATCATTTGGGGGGCTGGCGCATGTTTTTTGGCGTCTACGTTTGTTTACATTAGCAACGAGAACCAAAATGGCGGCGGGAGGCAAAAAGAGCGATCGATAATTACATTATTCTTGTAAGAAAAAGTTTAAATCATTACAGAATTAATCCTGCCCACCAAGAATTCTTCTTCCCTCAGAACCATTCTTCCTCTTCCTCAAACCATTCTTCTTCCTCAGAAATTCTTCCTCTTCTCAGAAACCATTCTTCTCTTCCCTCAGAACATTCTTTCCCTCAGAACCATTCTTCTCCCTCAGGAACATTCTTCTCTTCCCTCAGAACTATTCTCCTCTCTCAGAACATTCTTCTCTTCCTCAGAAATTCTTCTGAATTCTTCTTCCTCAGAACATTTTCTCTTCCCTCAGAACCATTCTTCCTCTTCCCTCAGAACCATTCTTCTTCTTCCTCAAACATTCTTCTTCTCCAGAACCATTTTCTTGTCAGAACCATTTTCCTCTTCCTCAGAACCATTCTTCTTCTTCCTCAGAACATTCTCTCTCCCTCAGAACCATCTTCCTTTCCTCACATCTCTTCTTCTCCTCAGAACCTTCTCTCCCCTCAGAACCATTCTTCTCCCCTCGTGCCTTTGAGCAAAACAGAACGATCTGGTCGGACTCCTCCCACAAACTGGGTTCAAAGGAAGTCATTTGGTCAACAGCGGCACGTAGCAGTTTTGAACAGGAATGTGTGTGCGATCACTGTAATCTGGCTTGTCCCGGGCGCTCTGAAGAGGGGGGAGAGGGGGGGGGGGGGAGGGGGAGAGGGGGGGAGAGGGGGGGGAGGGGGGGAGAGAGAGGGGAAGGGGAGAGAGAGGGAGAGACGAGGAGGGGGGAGAGGAGAGGAGGGGGAGAGAGAGGGGAGGGGGAGAGAAGGGAGGGGAGAGAGAGGAGAGACGAGGAGGGGGCAGAGACGAGGAGGGGAGAGAGAGGGGAGAGGGGAGAGAGAGGGAGAGACGAGGAGGGGGAGAGGAGAGGAGGGGAGAGAGAGGGAGAGACAAGGAGGGGAGAGAGAGAGAGAGACGACGAGAGAGAGAGAGGGAGGGTGGGAGGGGAGAGAGAGAGGAGGGGAGAGAGGGGAGAGACGAGGAGGGGGGGAGAGAGGGGAAGGGGAGAGAGAGAGGAGAGACGAGGAGGGGGGGAGAGAGAGACGACAGGGGAGAAAAAGGTAGAGACAGAAGCGAGGGGAGAGGGAAGAGGAGGGAGAGAGAGGGAGAGACAAGGAGGGGAGAGAGAAAGGAGGGGGAGAGAGAGGAGAGACGCACGAGAGAGAGAGAGAGGGGGGTGGGAGGGAGAGAGAGAGAGCGAGAGGGAGAGAGACAGAAAGAGGGAAAAACATTACAAAAAAAGGAGAGAGAGCAGGGAAGGGGGGGGAGATGAGGGAAAAAGGGAGAGACAGAAAAGGAAAAGAGAAGGAGGCAAGAGGGAGAGAAAGAGGAGTGAGAGAAGAAACAGATGAAAGAGACGGGGGAGAAGAAGGAGAGAGGAAGCGGAGGAAAGAAAGAAAGGGAGAGAAGGAGGAGAGGCAGAAAGGAAAGAGAGCTGAGGAAGAGGGAGTGATAGGGGAGAAAGAGAGGGAGCGAGAAGAGATAGTGAGGAGAGGAGAAGAAGGGGAGAGAGGGGGAGAAAAGAGAGTGAAGGGGAGGAAAGGAGAGAGAGAGAGGAGAGGGGGAAGAGGGCGGGAAAGGGAGAGGTGAAGGGGTGAGAGAGGGGTGAGACAGAGGTGAGGATGGGTGTGCGGGGGTTGTAAATCTAAATGACAGGAATGTGGACTGTCCCGGCCGAGTCAGCGCCGTCTTGTCCCAAAGTCCTGGACCGTAAACCCAGAACTGAAGCAGAACTAGACCAGAACTGAACAAGACCTAAACCAGAACTGAACAAGAACTAAACCAGAACGAGACCAGAACTAGACCAGAACTAGACCAGAACTACACCTGAACCAAACCAGCACTAGACCAGAACTGAACAAGAACTGAACAAGAACTGAACAAGAACTAGACCAGAACTGAACCAGAACTGAACCAGCACTAGACCAGAACTGAACAGGAACTAGAACAGAACTAAACCAGAACTAGACCAGAACTAAAAAAGAACTAAACGAGCACTAGACCAGAACTAAACCAGAACTAAACCAGCACTAGACCAGAACTGAACAAGAACTGAACAAGAACTTTACCAGAACTGAACCAGAACTAAACCAGCACTAGACCAGAACAGAACAAGAGCTAAACGAGACCTGAACCAGAATTGGACCAGAACTAAAACAGAACTGAACAGAACTAGAACAGAACTAAACCAGAACTAGACCAGAACTAAACAAGAACTAAACGAACACTAGACCAGAACTAAACCAGAACTAAACCAGCACTAGACCAGAACTGAACAAGAACTGAACAAGAACTAGACCAGACCAGAACTGAACCAGAACTGAACCAGAACTAAACCAGCACTAGACCAGAGCTGAACAGGAACTAGAACAGGACTGAACCAGCGTTAGACCAGCACGAGACCACCACTAGACCAGCACTGAAGCAGAACTAGACAAGAACTAAACCAAAACTAAACCAGCACTAGACCAGAACTAAACCAGAACTAAACCAGAACTAAACCAGAACTAAACCAGAACTAAACCAGCACTAGACCAGGCTTCTGACACGACACTCGATCTACAGTTGAACAGACCTGAATCCAGAATATGAATCCTGATTGCAGCCGTTTTGAGCCGTTTTTTCTTCAGTTTTCCCTTTTCAGAGTGATGAAATCTGTGTACTACTCAAAACTATAACTATAGTACTACTGTACTAAAAGCAAAGTCAGAGAAGAAGAAGTAGAAGAGTCAAAAGTATTTGGAGGAACTATACAACTCGCGTTTGTAAAAAATCAGATTCAGAGTTAATGTACTCGGTTCAAAGTTTGAGTTAAATTGTTTCTACGTGAAGCGACGAGTGTTTTTACCTTTTGTACTTTGCCTTTAATTTGCCTGGGATTTTTCACGGCTTTTTCACAACTTCACACAGACTTTTCCCTGACAAAGAAACGCACTAAAAGCTCAAAATAAAAACTTTATTCATTTAAAACTTAATTGATACTACACAGGGAAAGTTTCAGACACCAACAAGACATATTTCAGTTCAGTCCATTGTGTTTAGCCTGTATGCTAATCCCTGATGCTAATCCTTTATTAGCATTGTCTACACAACTCACAACAAATGTACGTTTTAAAATGCCGCGGGGCTTTTGTGCGATGTATTTTTTATCAGAACCACAGCAGACAGTAACGGTTAAGACTGTTCTGATATTTGAGCCGTTCACGTTGTTGTTTACGCTAGCGACATGAACCAAGATGGCCGCCGGTGGTTTACACTGACAAAACATGAAAAAATAACGCACATATTCTGGAATTTCCAAAGAACAGAAGCAAAGAATTACCCCCCAAAAAATCATATATTGTCAACATAAAGCTTTTGTCACTTCTTCAAAAAAAAGTTACTCAAGTAAATGTAACATACAGGAAATCAAACTGAAAACTTCCTCTGAAAAAGTTCAATGACTCACCGCTGATTATTTCCTGTATTTTATGTTAATGAAACGCACTGTAAACTCCCCGTGGCTTTAGCGCACACACGATGACCTCATCTGAGCGCCGTGTGAGTCGAGAGTGGCGTCGCCGTGGTTTTGTTTTGATGCAGTTTTCTGTCCAGAATTTTGGTGGGAAATCGAAAACGGAAACACGCCAGAAGGTTCTCGGACGCTTTTCAATCGGGAATGCACCTACGCTTTGAAAACAATTTTTTTTAAAAACAAAACGATTTCCGATTTGTCTCACGGCAGATCAGAAAAGGAAGGAAAGGGATGAGGTCACACGTCTCAAAATGTGTAAAAACGAAAACCGCAAAAGCGAAAGTGCGGACGGTGTCGAAAGTGTGCGTTTCATTCCGGGGCCAGGGGGACTGTGATGCGTTCAAAGCAGTCAGAGAGAGCGACGACAGTGTGGTCTGCTGCGTCTTGGCATCGTTCTACTGCTGTCTGTCGTCGTTGCTATCAATAAAGTTTCAGTTTGAACGCACAAGAGTCATGAGTGGGCTTAGGAAAGGAAGTGTTGTATTTTATTTACCGCTACAAAAGCAAATGGCCCTTTATGTGGCATTGGCTATCAACAAAGTCATGTTAAAAGTGCACTTTACTTTTCAGGCGAAGGGTCTCGTCACCATGGAGATGTTATTGCTGTTGATGTTCATTTGTAACAGTTTCATTACAGACACTACACTCGAAATATTCTAATTTGTTTTACATTTCCTAAACATGATTTGCGATTGTATTTGTTGATTTATTTTTAATACAACTCCCACTTCTATCCACACCATTTGGCAGAGTTACAAGTCCGATCTGTGGAATGGCGAGCTCACTCTCAAGTCTATGTGACACGTTTGACAACACAGTTCACTAAAATGTATTGAAAACAGTTGTATTTCAGATTTTACCCAACATTTTGGCTATTTGTCCCCTGTTTGAACCATTTTTGTAAAGTTTATAATTGTACTTCCTGGTTGGACATAGGTAGAGGTAATTCCACAACTGTTACCTAGCAACCAGACAGTAAACAAGAGCCAAATACCATATAACACCTTTAATGTGTTGATTGATGGTTTAACTTGTCAGAAAAGTGTCAGTGAAGTGTCTGTGTTTAACTGCACGTCGCACATTGATGACATCACAGAGATTCTGTTTTAGAACTCAGCTCTACTTCCTGTCATTTTAAACTCTTATTTTTCAAAATGTCTTCACAAACTGCAATTTAACGGAGATAAAACTGTGATAAATATATATATATATATTTATATATTCACCACAGGTTCTACAGCACCAAACTAAGTCAAAATTAGAAAAACAGGAGAACCTTCATATGGACTTTAATTGTGAACAGAACCGAACCGGCAGAAAGCTGCTACTGATGAAACCGAGTAAGAAACATCACTTCATCATGTCCAAACCAGGACCAAACCATGACCAAACCAGGATTAAACCAGGACTAAACCAGGACTAAACCAGGACTAAACCAGGACCAAACCATGACCAAACCAGGACTAAACCAGGATTAAACCGGGATTAAACCAGGACTAAACAAGGACTAAACCAGGACTAAACCAGGACTAAACCAGGACTAAACCAGGACTATAGTTTTACGACATAGGTGTGTCAGTGTCTGTGTGACGTTTGGAGTGAGTCAGGTCTTAATGACAGAGTAGCCCACCTGCTCCAAACTCACAGGGCAAGAACAGAGCAAAGGAGGGGGGGAGGGGGAGAGAAAGAGGAGAAAGAAGGAGGAGACTCTCGAAATAAAAAATACAAAACATCCCATACGAATGAGAAACAAATTAGTGTGTTGTGTGTGTGTTGTGTGTGAGTGTGTGTGAGTGAGTGGTAGTGTGAGTGTGTGTGTGTGTGTGTGAGTGAGTGAGTGAGGGTGAGTGAGTGAGTGAGTGAGTGTGTGTTGTGTGTGTGTGTGTGAGTGAGTGAGTGAGTGAGTGAGTGTGTGTGTGTGTGTGTGTGTGTGTGAGTGTGTGAGTGTGTGTGATGAGTGAGTGAGTTGAGTGAGTAAGTGAGTGTGAGAGAGAAGAGAGGTGGGCTGGATGAAGGAGAAACAGGGGGAATGAAAGAGATTGTATGATTGCAAAACCATGCAACAAATGATTTGAACGACAATAATAACACATTTGATCTGTATTGCACTTTACCTTTGACTTAAAATCTCAGATAAATATACTTTTTTTTTTTTTAAAGTGAAACGTAAATTTGTGAACTTTCTTGACTTGAGTGGATTAGATTATTATTATTATTATATTATTATTATATTATTATTATTATTATTATTATTATTATATTATTATTATTATTATTATTATATTATCATCCATCCTGGCACCTCTGCTTTAACCCAGTCACTCTGAACACTTCCTTCATGTTTTACAGACCTTGTTTTGTTGACATGCTGGACAAAAAGGTCATACCGGGTATACTCACGCGACACGTAACAGAGAGTAAACAGGCCGCGAGCCGCTAACGAAACCCCCACGATCCTCGTCGGCCGCGCGGAAGTTGACAGCACACGCGAGCGGAGAGAAGGAGCATCTGTCTTCCGTCTGATTTCAAGCAATGCGCTGATGGACGTCGTAAACTCAATAAAAGTATATTTTCAAAGTATTTGAGCGGGAAAAAAAGGTATTTTTGTTGACGAACGGCTTCAGCTGCAAACACTGGTCTTACAAGTGAAACGAGCCTGGCGACTGTCTGCGCAGGACTCTTACTTCAAAACCCACTAGTGGTCGTGTTGTGAGCGGTAGCATGGAGCAGAAGATGCAGAGGAGAAGGTCGGAGGGAGCAGAAGATGCAGAGGAGAAGGTCGGATGGAGCAGAAGATTCAGACGAGAAGGTCAGAAGATGCAGAAGATGCAGAGGAGAAGGTCAGAAGATGCAGGAGAGAAGGTCAGAAGAGCAGAGAGAAGGTCAGAAGAGTAGAAGATGCAGAGGAGAAGATCAGATGGGCAGAAGATGCAGAGGGGAGGCTCGGACGAGCAGAAGATGCAGCAGGAGTCAGACGGAGCAGAAGATGCAAAGAGAGGTCAGACGGAGCCAGAAGATGCAGAGGAGAAGGTCAGACGGAGCAGAAGATGCAGAGGAGAAGGTCAACGGGGCCAGAAGATGCAGAGGAGAAGGTCAAACTCGGGGCAGAATGCAGAGGGGAAGGCTCAGACGGAGCAGAAGATGCAGAGGAGAAAGGTCAGACGGAGCAGAAGATGCAGAGGAGAAGGTCAGACGGAGCAGAGAGATGCAGAGGAGAAGGTCAGACGGAGCAGAAGATGCAGAGGAGAAGGTCAGACCATGCAGAAGATGCAGAGAGAGAAGGTCAGACGGAGACAAAGATGCAGAGGAGAAAAGGTCAGACGGAGCAGAAGATGCAGAGGAGAAGGTCGACGGAGCGAAATGCAGAGAGAAGTCAGACGACAGAAGAATGCAGAGGAGAAGGTCAGACGGAGCGAAGATGCAGAGGAGAAGGCCCCAGACGAGCAGAAGATGCAGAGAGAAGGTTCAGACGGAGCAGAAGATGCAGAGGAGAAGGTCAGACGCAACGCAGAAGAGATGAGAGGAGAAGGTCAGACGGAGCAGAAGATGCAGAGGGGAGGCTCAGACGGAGCAGATGTTTGTCTTGTGACAAAACTGCTGACCTCGTCATGAAACCTCGCGAGGCGTTCAGGTGCTGCACGGATAAATACACACTTTGTAACGAGCTAGAACTATGAAACGATGCAGAGATTGTTTTTCTGGAGGGCCAAGGAAACAACCTAATGGACTTGTACCGTGGTAATAATGAATGATAATGGCAGTGTAGTGGACCAGGACTGGACCAGACTGAACCAGGACTGGACCAGGACTGGATACAGGACGGACAGACTGAACCAGGACTGAACCAGGACTGGACCCAGGACTGGACCAGACTGGATCAGCTGACAGGACTGGACCAGGACTGGACCAGGACTGGACCAGGACTGAACGACCGGGACTGGAAACCAGGACTGGGACCAGGACTAGAACCAGACTGAGAGACCAGGACTAGGACCAGGACTCGGACCAGGACTAAAGACCAGGACTGAACCAGGACTGGACCAGGACTGGACCTCAGGACTGAACCAGGACTTAAAAGACGAACCAGGAACTGACCCAGGACTGAACCAGGACTGGACCCAGGACTGACCAGACTGAACCAGGACTGAAACCAGGACAGGACCAAGGACTGGACCAGGACTGAACCAGGACGGAACCAGGACTGGACCAGGAATGAACCAGGACTGAACCAGGACTAAAAACAGGCACTGGACCAGGACTGAACCAGACTGACCAGGACTGGATCAGGACTGGACCAGGACTGAACCAGGACTGGACCAGGACTGGACCAGGACTGAACCAGACTGAACCAGGAACTTAGGACCAGGACTGGACCAGGACGGACCAGGACTGACCGGACTGACCGGACTAAACCAGGACTGGACCGAGGACTGAACCAGGACTAGAACCAGGACTGAACCAGACTGGACAGGCTACCAGGACTGAACCAGGACTGGACCAGACTGGACCAGGCTGGACCAGAATGAACCAGGACTAGACCAGGACTGGACCAGACTGGACCAGGACTGAAAACCAGACTGAACAGGACTGGACCAGACTGAACAGGACTAACCAGGACTAAAACAGGACCTGGACCAGGACTTGAACCAGGACTGGACCAGGACTAAACAGGACTGGGGACCAGGACTAACCAGGACTGGACCAGGACTGAACCAGGACTGACCAGGACTGGACCAGGACTGAACCAGACTGGACCAGGACTGGATCAGGACTGGACCAGGACTGACCAGGACTGCGAACCAGATGGACCAGGACTGGACCAGACTGGACCAGGATTGAACCAGGACTGGATCAGACTGCGACCCAGACTGAACCAGGACTGGACCAGACTGGACCAGGACTTGAACAGGACTGACCAGGACTTGGATCAGGACTGGACCGGGACTGACCAGGACTGGACCAGACTGGACCGGGACTGAACCAGGACTAAGACCAGGACGGACTGACTGAACCAAACCAGGACTGAACCAGGACTGAACCAGGACTGGACCAGGACTGAACCAGAACTAAACCAGGACTGAACCAGGACTGAACCAGGACTGGACCAGGACTGGACCAGGACTGAACCAGGACTAGACCAGGACTGGACCAGGACTGGACCAGGACTGGACCAGGACTGAACCAGGACTGAACCAGGACTGGAGCAGGACTGGACCAGGACTAAACCAGGACTGGAGCAGGACTGAACCAGGACTGGACCAGGACTGGACCAGGACTGGACCAGGACTGGACCAGGACTGAACCAGGACTGAACCAGGACTGGACCAGGACTGGACCAGGACTGGACCAGGACTGAACCAGGACTGAACCAGGACTGGACTAGGACTGGACCAGGACTGGAGCAGGACTGAACCAGGACTGAACCAGGACTGGACCAGGACTGGACCAGGTCTAAGTCCATGTGCTGCCTGTTGTTCTCTCCTTTGTGGCCAAGAACTGATGCAGATTTGCAGATCTGAATATATGTTTCTAACTTCGAAGACAAGGCCCACAGATTAATTAAAGTAAGTTGTAGTTAACTTCACAAATGCATGTATTTCCCTGCGATATATCAGGACTTGTATTTCGATGATGATTGTGTAAAGTATACGGTTCGGCCTCACGATAATTACTACATTGACTTGACGTAACAATCGTTTATGGGGCTCAATATTAATCGTGTGTTATTGATGTGTTCATTCTGCTTTGCGATCTTGTACATTTAAAAAAGGTTTTTATCAGTAAATCTTTAGAGTTTTTCGTCAAAATGCGTTACTATGACAGCCTCCTCTTAAAATATAAAAAAAAATTTCAAGATCAGACCAATACGGAACATCAAAGCGCAAAATTGATTTAAAACGGCTTGATAATTGAGATTTCCTGTTAAAAACAACGACTGCAGAACTGATAACTGATTCATAGTGATAAACTCCGCCTCTTCACAGTGATAAGCCCCGCCTCTTCATAGCGACACTTCATAACAAGCAGCAGATTGTCCTTTGATGTGTTTTCGTTTTTGAAAAGTGGCTACGTTACATTTTAAACCCAACATGTGTCACTCGGAGTCTACATTTGTTGTTTTTGTTTCAGACGTTCACAGCTAAGTACAGGGCTGTGGGCGGGGCTAGGGGGTAGGTGAAAACAGGACGAGCCCCAGTCGCAGGACAAAAACAGGATCAACTCAAACGCGCAAGAATCGATCGAAATGACAACTCGAGAGGTTTGCCCCCCGCGTGCGAAAAGGGTGCATTTGGTCCGCTGTGCCCGTGCGTCCCAGTCTGAACTGAAACGTGTGCGCGACCCACAACTCTAATCGTTTCCATCTTGTTCTCTTTTTTTTTTTCCTTCTTTTCGCCCACTTCAGAGCTGCCACTTCACACAGACGGGCAGAAAAGGAGGAGGAAGGCGAGGGGAATGGGCTGCATGTGTGCTCGAGCTTCGACTGCGGGGGTGGAAAAGGCTACGACGCTGTGGAGATGTAGACTCTAGTTTGAATAAAGAGCAGAGGTTAATCTTGTCCACGTTTAGCATTTCTTTGGGCCGCTTAGATTGGGACAACTATGAAAAATAATCGTAATCGCTATCTGGACTATACAGGCTCTAAAACACACACAAAAAGAGCGTTTATAACAAAAACAGTGGCATTATCAAAACAAAATGTCAAAAAAAGAATAAACTATTTCAGATTTTTGTCAATGATACACTTTATTTGTAAATACTCTCAACCTAGAAGCCTTCAGTCATCACATTTCAACTTTTATTTGGTAAATAATGTATGTATAAAGTCGCAATGTACAACAGACATAAACAAAATGTTTTGTGTGCGCCCGGTTTCCCATGATTCAGTTTGAACAGAGCTCCAAATGACACAGGTTTTCCTCGGATAAATCCATGGGAAGTTTGTTCCCTTCTTCACCTCCCTCGACACTTTTAATGTCCATTTCAGAGACTCCTGAGTGAGTTAGCTGAGTGAGTGAGTTAGCATCACAGCTGAAGGGGTTAGCATCACAGTGAGTTAGCTGAGTGAGTGAGTTAGCATCACAGTGAGTTAGCTGAGTGAGTGAGTTAGCATCACAGCTGAAGGGGTTAGCATCACAGTGAGTTACCATAACAGCTGAGGGGATTAGCATCACAGTGAGTTAGCATAACAGCTGAGTGAGTTAGCATCACAGTGAGTTAGCTGAGTGAGTGAGTTAGCATCACAGTGAGTTAGCTGAGTGAGTGAGTTAGCATCACAGCTGAGGGGATTAGCATCACAGTGAGTTAGCATAACAGCTGAATGAGTTAGCATCACTGTGAGTTAGCATAACAGCTGAGGGAGTTAGCGTCACAGTGAGTTACCATAACAGCTGAGGGGATTAGCATCACAATGAGTTAGCATAACAGCTGAGGGGGTTAGCATCACAGTGAGTTACCATAACAGCTGAGGTGATTAGCATCACAGTGAGTTAGCATAACAGCTGAATGAGTTAGCATCACAGTGAGTTAGGATCACAGCTGAGGGAGTTAGCATCACAGTGAGTTAGGATCACAGCTGAATGAGTTAGCATCACAGTGAGTTAGGATCACAGCTGAGGGAGTTAGCATCACAGTGGGTTAGCATATTAGCTGAATGAGTAAGCATCACTGTGAGTTAGCATAACAGCTGAATGAGTTAGCATCACAGTGAGTTAGGATCACAGCTGAGGGAGGTAGCATCACAGTGAGTTAGGATCACAGCTGAGGGAGTTAGCATCACTGTGAGTTAGCATAACAACTGAGGGAGTTAGCATCACTGTGAGTTAGCATAACAGCTGAGGGAGTTATCATCACAGTGAGTTAGCATAACAGCTGAGGGAGTTAGCATCACTGTGAGTTAGCATAACAGCTGAGGGAGTTCGCATCACTGTGAGTTAGCATAACAGCTGAGGGAGTTATCATCACAGTGAGTTAGCATAACAGCTGAGTGGGTTAGCATCACAGCTGAGTGAGTTAGCATCACAGTGAGTTAGCATAACAGCTGAGTGAGTTAGCGTCACAGTGAGTTAGCATAACAGCTGAGTGAGTTAGCATCACAGTGAGTTAGCATAACAACTGAGTGAGTTAGCGTCACAGTGAGTTAGCATAACAGCTGAGTGAGTTAGCATCACAGTGAGTTAGCGTCACAGCTGAGTGAGTTAGCATCACAGTGAGTTAGCATAACAGCTGAGGGAGTTAGCATCACAGTGAGTTAGATTTTCTTGTGGCAGATGGGACAAGTGGGACAGGTTGGGCAGGTGGGGCAGGTGTGGCAGGTGGGGCAGGTGTAACTAATACTGAAGACAGTGCGGAGGGTCTGTACCTGTTTTCTGGCTCATGTCCGTGGGCAGGTGGGGTGGGCTGGCGCTGAACGGGTCGTTGCTGTACGGCAGCAGAGACGAGAGCGGGTGCATCCCATGAGACTGTTGCACCACCGAGACTTTGTTCGACTGCAAGGACACAAACACACAAGTCCATCATTATTTTGACGTACATAATCAATCAATCAATCAATCAATCAAACAATCAGCATTTATTTATAGAGGTACCCAAGTCTAGTCCAAGTCTAGTCCAAATCTAGTCCAAGTCTAGTCCAAGTCTAGTCCAAGTCTAGTCCAAGTCTAGTCCAAATCTAGTCCAAGTCTAGTCCAAATCTAGTCAAAGTAAAAGTCAAAGTAAAAGTCCAAGTCTAGTCCAAGTCTAGTCCAAGTCTAGTCCAAATCTAATCCAAGTCTAGTCCAAGTACAATTCCAAATCTAGTCCAAGTCTAGTCCAAGTCTTGTCTAAGTCCAGTCCAAGTCTAGTCCAAGTCTAGTCCAAGTCAAATCCAAGTCTAGTCCAATCTAGTCCAAGTACAATTCCAAGTACAATTCCAAGTCTTTTCCAAGTCTAGTCCAAGTCTTGTCCAAGTCTAGTCCAAGTCTTGTCCAAGTCTAGTCCAAGTTTTGTCCAAGTCCAGTCCAAGTCTAGTCCAAGTACAATTCCAAGTCAAGTGCAAATCTAGTCCAAGTCCAAGTCTAGTCCAAGTCAAGTCAAGCCCAAATCCTTTGTGTTGAGTTTTAAGTCCTTTCAAATCTTTATACAAAAACATACTTTTGTAACGTTAAGACAATTTTCCTTAGTCTTGGTCACAAATGGAGAAGTGAAGGACATGTTCCAGTTTATTCTTGTAAAGTAAAGTACACTTTTCAACAATAACAACTGATTTACACTTGGAAGGACAAAACAGGACATCTGACGGAGCGGTGCAAGAAACGCAAACGTTCAAATCATTTAATTCTATTGTATTCATCTATTTTAAAGCCCGGGGCTTTTGGCTTTTAGTTACTTAGTCGATTAATCGGTCAATGGTGTCTTAGTCAACCAAGATTTACTTTAGACGACTTCAATTCTTTTTGGGGGATTTTTTTTAAGGGTTTATATGGACCACAGCAGAAAGAGGACGGCCTACCGCGAGTTCGCTGGAGATTTGGGAATTTACTCTGGCTTTTTGCAAACAACATATGCCATTTTCCAGAACTATTCTTGTCTGTGGGTCAGTTAAGTGGCTGGACTTTGGTCGAACGTACAGAAATGATAAAAAAAAAAAAGAGACGCTTGTACCAGATTATGGTCATTTCATCAAGACAACGCTTTTGTCACTTCAATCACAACAGGAAAAATGGACAAAACATTTACTCAGGAAAGAGTTACACCGTCAAATATAGTGCTCAATTAGAAGTAAAAGGTGTTTGAAGACTGAGAAGTACAATTCATGCCGATTTCCCCTCATGTTCGCGTGTACAAACGTCGCCCGTTCTGTTTCTAACGCGCTCGAGACGCCCGATGACGCCGAGGAGGTTCTGGCTCGTCATCGGCGGCGGCCAACCACACACCGCTGTTTGAACTGCCGTGTGCGGTGGCAGTGCGCCGGGGACAGAAGAGCTGTGTTTTGGCTCAGAGGGAGGCACAGTAAACGCTTTGGACGCGGTGGGTGGATTTGTATAGACGTTTGTGTAATTTCAGCGTTCTGAGGACTCGCAGGAGACCAGTGTACGGTTACAAAATGAACAGCGCTCGCGGCTTTACTACAACCCACCTACACTGTATATTGAGACCATGATTTTGCCAGTAAAACTCTCACAGATATAATTTTTTAGTTCTTTTGATTATATTGTGACCTGTATAATCACAATTATCAATAAAACAAATAATCCTGAGCAGTGTTTGCCCATGGTTTGCTCCATAAAGGGACAAATATCGGCCTATATATTAAAAGGTAAAGGTTTATTGGTTATATTATTATTAAATTTGTTATTTCCATGGCTAATGCTATTTAAATTAATTAAATACTATGCAATAAAACACCTTATAAACATAATGCACTGCACACTGCCAGTCCAAAAATAATAATAATAATAATAATAATAGTAATAATAATAATAATAATAATAATAATAATAATAATAATGGTAATAATAATAATAATAATAATAATAATAATGATAATAATAAAGTCGCCATC
Source organism: Chaenogobius annularis (assembly GCA_015082035.1). NCBI lineage: Eukaryota > Metazoa > Chordata > Actinopteri > Gobiiformes > Gobiidae > Chaenogobius > Chaenogobius annularis. The sequence continues at coordinate 166,839 of BJKM01000870.1, forward strand.
TGGACGAAACTTTTCTGAAACAACCATGTGGAAAGACGAATCCCGTGGTCATGGACTAGATGTTATCGAAACAAAAGCCAAAGCAAATGTGTGCTGCAATCAAAGCTAAAGGCGGTCCAATGAAACCTTATTGTGTGTGACTTTTTTTTTTTTTTTTTGGACAGGCAGTGACATTTTTTGGACAGGCAGTGTATTTCAGGACATCTGGGCATTCGTAAGTACGCTTATAGTTTGTTTCATTTCATATTCAGGCCTTTTCTGTTCACACGGAACTCAAGTGCTCAAAATAATGAATCAATAAATAAAAGAATGGATCTGTACATTTTACCTTCAATACAATGATAATCCAGTCAACAACCCCATTCATCTGTGAAACAAATAATGCTCATAACGGCGTTACCTACATTGCTAGGTTTTGTCTACTTACAGATTTCCAGCAAGGTTAATATTTCTTAAACTTATTTTAACTTAAAGGCCTATCACGATAACACATGCTTTTATATGCAACAGACAATATCAAGATATTATTGAAACTATTTTATGACAAAAGAAACCTTAAAGAGAGTGCAATATTGACATTAACATGAGCTGCAACAAAGGAATAGCAAAATGGAACACTTTGGTAGTTATTTGGTGCCCTTAAAGAGCAATAAAAGTGACTTATTTCACTCTCTACAGCTCAAATCTAATCGAAAAACAAAGAAAACATTCCCCAAAACACAAACAAAACACACCCCATAAATATTGATCCCCAAATATTGTTCTTTCTATCATACATTGAATGATAAGTTCAGTCCCACTCATTTATTCAGTTTTATATTTATAATAATGCAGTTTTCTGTCATCCCTCACCTTTCCCTGGTCTGATTTATTCTCATGTTTCTGCCCTTTTAAAACAAGTGCAGTTTGAGCTTAGCTTAGCCTCCTTAGCGTAGCCTCCTTGTGTTGTGAGAGCGACGGCCGCGAAAGTGCGTTTGAATCGGTTAACGCGCTGTGGAAAACGCTGCCTCGCGCTGATAAGGTATTCACTTTGTGCCCCAGCAGGAGGGCCGCGCCGAGCCCCGGAATCAAACGCCCCGCGCCGACGACGGCCCGCGCTCCCATGCAAATCACGCGAACGAAATCATTCACCCAAGTTTAGTCAGAAATATTTATAATCGTGGGGATCAGCAAAGATCCACTTTCAAAGAGTCGGTGGAGATGCACAAAATGTAAACAAATAAAAGGCAGTGGGGGAAAGTGGAGGAAGCGTCGGGGTGAGGCAGGGACAGTGGGGGATTCGGATGAGTCGTCATACCGAAATGTACATTGGGTTGTCTGGGCTAAATTTAGGAAACTGCCGGTGCAACAGGCCAGATTAACCCCTGCCCAGACCAACTCCGGGTATACTTTGGTCCAGGCCAGCCTCAACCTGTGGGTAAACCGTCCTAGGCTAGAGTAAACCCCCTCTGCGCCGGAATGTACACCTCTTTTCTTGTTAATTGTGAAGCCTAAATGTCAAGAAGGAGCACAAAAACGACACGAGAATACAGTCGCATCGGTCAAAGCTGCGGTGACACATTAGAAGCGATGTCAAAGGTAAAAGTGGGAAATGATCCCGTGAAACACTCTGGATTTGTATATCAAGAATCCACCGCGAACGAACGGCACGGGGTTCAGACGAGCAAGGCGCAACTCAAGAACAACACGGCTGGAGAACCATGCGGAGACACACCTACTGTACCGCACGGACAACCTTAAACGTTTACAAGAGTTTACAAGAGTTTGGTTTGCTTTAATTCTTTGTGGAGGAAAACATGTGGCAACAATGTGGATTCAATTAAAAATATAGAACTACATTTTCTGTCTCGTGTTTTCAAAGGTCATTTATTTATAGCACTTTTCTACAGGTAGGAACTGGCCTGGACCTAGACTTCGGCCTGTAACACCGGGTCTACACCTGCGTCTGAGTCTGGACTAAGCGAGGACTTCCCTTCAGGAGTAAACCAAGACCGACTTGTAAAACAGACCAACCAAGAAACCCCAAATTATAAAGCTCTTAAGGTTGAAACGTGCCGCCTGTGCCACTGCGCCCGACACCGAAGGATGGGTCAAATGCCGGCGACGCTTCCCCAAGGAGACATCTAAGCGTACCTCAAAGGAGACGTATCGTGCAAACATTGAGATTTTAAACATGTTAAGATGTTGTTCCCGCATCAAAAACACGCGTGGAGTTTGCCTCATTAAGAAATCGACCAATATGTTGTTATAAGTCATATCGTCCAGTCGGCTCTGTTCCTGTCATCCTTTTTCTGTTTTTTTTTTTCTTGCAGCCAAAAGTACATTTCAAGTACATGTATCCATCAGTTTCCATTGTTGGAGTTCTGCATCCGAGATACAGTGTTTTAAAGTCAAATGGGATGGGTGATAGCGCCAGAAATGAATATCTCGTTGTATTTTGATAGGCAAACAATGTCAATCCAACAGAAATGTGTTAAAACATGTCTTTACACGTATAAGATGAGGTTTTATTATCATATAGATGTCTGTAATTATCACTTCAGAGCAGAAATATCACCTTATACTCTTTGAACAGCTTTTTGTTACATTTTTTACTATGAACTAGGGAAGATATCAAATTTTAGCTACGATTATTGAGACTGTGACCAAACAACAGCGAAATCTAGTTTCTAACCGGCTTTACGAAATTGACAGTTAAATTTGACAAATAACAGCCAGATCAAAAAAAAAACTAAAAAGACTTAATGTTGCTTCTAAAATCGTCGCAATTATTATTTTTTGGTCCTCGCGATTATATTGTGACCTGAATAATCACGATTATTGATTAGCCTAATCATCCTGACATCGCTACGATGAACAATACACCTGATATTCAAATAGTGGCATATCTTCAACAGCACATGTACGATATCATCCACGGTAAATTTCTATATATTGCTCACCTACCTTTTTACCAAATTATGAGCTAAATAACATAATTAGTTGAGTGATAAATTGAGTGCGTTCCTATGTTCCCCAGTACCTATGTTCCCCAGTACCCATGTTCCCCGGTACCCATGTTCCCCGGTACCCATGTTCCCTGGCACCCATGTTCCCCGGCACTCATGTTCACCGGTACCTATGTTCCCCGGTACCCATGTTCCCTGGCACCCATGTTCCCCGGCACTCATGTTCACCGGTACCTATGTTCCCCGGTACCCATGTTCCCCGGTACCCATGTTCCCCGGTATCTATGTTCCCCGGTACCTATGTTCCCCTGTACCTATGTTCCCCCTTTTTCTATGAACGGGGAACTACGCTAATACTAGCATAGGCTACTGGTTCAGGTTCCACATCCCCAATGTTTGTGCATAAATGTATGGTTTCACAGCATCAAATATAGCAGCATATAACCTTAACCCAAACCCTAACCCAGGTCTCGGGGAACATAGGGCCGACCCCGATATATCGACCAACTAATCGGCATAAAGCACAACAGGCCGACGGCAGTAATGGAGAACATGCGAACGCCACATAGAAACGCCTCCGAAACCAAACATCGGCTCAGTCCTAACCGTTTCTGACAGCTACTCCTCTTGATCGCTCCCCAGCGCGCCCCGCCGCACCGTTAGCACATGTACATTAGCGCACATCTGTCGCGACTTCAAACGGCTCCCCCTCGACGTGCCGTGCCGCCTCGCCGCCACACTCGGGCCACAAAACGCCGCGCTCGTCCTGCCCTCTTCCTTCGGGGTAATTAGCCTTAGCCTTGAAGTGGCTTTTTCTACCCCTGCCTCTTTTCTCCTTGTGTGTGTGTGTGTGTGTGTGTGTTTTGCTTTTTTAACGCACATTTGGGGAGCATGCGTTTTTTTAACCCGTAATTACTCAAACGCTCTATGTTTAACCTCCTTCGAGACGGGGGGGGGTGGGGGGGGGGGGGGTGGTGGAAGCGGCAGTACCTGAAGACGAGGCGAGTAGGTACACGCAAGCCCTGCATCAAACACGCCGCGCGCTCGCATGCGTCGCCGCCGTGGTTACAGGGAGATACAGGGAAACGATAGGGGCCCTTTAATTTGAGGACGCCACCCACGCAGCCGAGAGTAAATATTATGGGAGGAAAAAGTCATATTCAAATCGTGTGTGAATACAGGGTTTTCTTGGGTAAATTCTGGTGCGGATTGATTTAGGACAAACTGCAGACATGTTGTTGTAGCCATATGGAGCAGGAAGACCTGGATTAGTCCCGGTTAAGACTTGGTTTTAATAAAGCGAGCCCTGTTTAGTCCTGATTTGCAGTCCAGGTTTTATTTACATCTGGTTTTAGGCCTGGTTTGGTCCCGGTTAAGGTGTGGTGTAAAGCTGGTTAAGACCTGGTTTAGTAAGGCTAGATCTAGTTCTGGGATAAGACCTATTTAGTCCTGAATTATGATAGTCCAACTTTAGTTCCACTTCAGATCTGGTTTGCAGCAGGTTTCGGCCTTATTAAGACTTGCTTTGGACCCAGGCTTTAGACCGGCTTTAGTAAAGCTAGACCTGGTTCAGTCCTGGATAAGACCCGTTTAAGATACTGGTTTAGCACATGTTTACGTCTGGTTTAGACCTGTTTAAAGCTGGTTTAGTAAAACAAGATCTAGTTCAGCCTAAGACCTGTTTAGTCTTGATTTATAGTCCAGGTTTAGTTTAGTTCACATCAGGTTTAGAACTGGTTAAGTCTTGGTTAAGACCTGGTTTTGAACAGTTTAAAACGGATTCGGACCAGATTTGAAGTTGACTTGAAGTTGAAGTTTAGACCTGGTTTATTTAGGTTTCAGTCCTGGTTGAGACCCATTTAGTCCTGGTTTAGTTCAAATCTGGTTTAAACTTGGTTTAGCGCAGTTTTTGACCTTGTTAAGACCTGCTTTGAACCTGGTTTGGATCTGGTTTGGTAAAGCATCTAGTTCATTCCTAGTTAACATTGTTTTGTTTTAGTTTAGAACTTGATGTGGACCAGGTTTGGATCAGTCCTGTCCAGGTTTAGTTCTAATTCGCCTCCGTCTTGGTTTGGACTTGTTTTTATTGTATTTTAAAAAAAATAAATAACTCTTTCAACCTTAATTCCATCAACATGTTGACAAGAGACTTTTGAATCAGGTCCATTTACCATGAATAAAGTCACGTTTCTTCCTCCAAAGTCTAAACTCGGCTCCAAACCTCATACTTTTACTGACAGGCGATTGGCTCTAGACGTCTCCAGGGGGGAAAAAACAAAGAACCAAGCTGATACTGAACAATTAGAAACGATTTGATCTCCATTTGATTAAATTCCGATTAATTCAACCTGCGATTACGTGCGACATTATGCATTTTCTCTCCTTCACAACTCCAACGCACTCTAATCTAATCCATGACATTAATTCTCTTTCATAAATGCCCCGTTTTGCTTTGTCTTTGATGGCCGGCGAGCGAAGTGCCATCCCGAGTCCCCTCGCTCCCCAAAACGCCACACTTCCCCCGGGCTCAGATCCCTTTGTGTCCGCCCTCTTTGCGCCATAAAAGGGTTTGATTGCCGCACTTGAGACGCACAATGCCGGAAAAGGTGAAGCTAGCATCTCATTCACGGCTCCTTCTTCCAAAAAGTGTTTCAAGGCCATTGTCCGGAGAGAAACGTGAGATTAAAGACGACGGGTTCACAAAAGCTTTCATTTCAGATACAAAAGAGGCTTCCACAGAAGAATACATTTATCAGTCTAAGGTTAACTAAATGTCTCTGTGACTGCCGATAGCTTTCCCCCCCCCGAGGACGTAACATGGACTAGCCAACCGTCTCCCAAAGCTAACGCTAACTTTCATTAATATGTAAAACAAAACAAAAACGATTTAAAGCAAAGACTGCCTGATTGATTGTATTCATAGATCACTTCAGTTTGTTCTGTTAGTTTGTTTTGACTCAAAATTAGCATTAGCGTTAGCATTGACACACTTTTTCAACACAGAAGCATACACAAATTCGTAGCATTTAGTGTGACTCGGCAAAAAAACGCGCATAGAAAATACAACGCGTTCCAGATGTCGGTGATGTTTTCTCAGAGTTTCTGCATTACAGTCGCCCACGTCGGAAAAAAGACTATCACCAGGTATGGTTCAAATCAACCAAAAATATATATAAATATATTTTACATTTGGCAAAAAATTATTTAAAAAAATCTATCCCAGAATAGCAATTTTTTAAAACGCGTTTATAGTTGTACTTCCTGTTTGTAATTGATCACATCAAACTAGGAAATTAGTTTACAACCACTGGGCCAAAACTTATCTATTGTCCATTTCTATTTAATTTGAGAAATAAAAATAAATGAGAGCACCTTTATTATGTTGAATTATTGTTTAGGGGTCAAAGACGTTTCTTTTGTGTAAATTACGCAGTGTCACTTCCTGTTATTTTCTACAGATTTTTCTACTTTTTCTCCACAAATAGCTACCTGAGTGTTGTCAAATAACTATAATTTATATTAAAAACAGGTATAAATACACCACATAAAAGTCACAATGGGAAAATCATCAAAACCTGTCTCACGTTAAGTTGCGACGTTTGAGAGTGAACGTTTTCTTTTGTTTACATTAGCTCTGTGTTAGCAACGCTAGCAACATTAGCATATCCGCGCATTTATACATACATATAGACAGCGGGAGAGTGCAATAACACAAGTACTATCACTAATGAGGCTGTCTGGGGTTTATCTTTCAGCAAACACAGGGTGACGACATGTTCGATTTTTAAAACTCTGAAACATGATCGACATTTGACACGCGGAATGTACCGGTCGATCAAATACTGCGGTCATACTACTACAGCAACACAACAGCAGCATCTAGATTACGCACACACACACACACACACGGGTCTATATGTCCAGCTGTGGTCAGAGACGTCCTCACTCACATTCACTCTTAAAGTGCAGACTTGTATTTGTGTTCCGACGCAAAGATAAAAGCCGCGACAATCTGCTGATGAATCAAAGGCGTTTCATGTTTGGATGCGCGCTACATTTCCGGACGCTCTCAAACACGTCGGGCTAATTGGAATTCTGAAAGAAACGCACTCTTTGAAGTAATTATATCTTTGATGTAATCGACAAACGGACATTTTATTATTCCGTTTTGAGGCGCGGGCCGAGCAGCGCTGCGGGTTTGACGCTGGAGTTCATCACGTTTCAGAGAACGGGTGGAACGGCGGACGCACAGCGCAAGCGGACTTTGTGCTATCATAGAAACACACACGAGAACAGCAGCCAATGCCCAGGTAATAATCAATACCAAAGCCTGAAGATTGAGAGAATGCCACAAAAACAGCTGATTAAAGAAAAAAACAGGGCTATTCAACCTACGGCCCCGGGGCCAAATCAGGCCCTCCAAGTGATCTAATTCGGCCCTCAACCCATCTTCCAAATATATTTTAAAAAGTCTTGTTTACTGTAATTGTGGGTTAGCACTAGTTTAGACCTGGTTTGGTCTTGGTTTAGTCTTTATTTAATTCTGCCGTAGACCTGTTTTGAGTCTGGGTTAGTCCTGGTTCAGACCTGGTTGGTCCCAGTCCTAGTTTAATTCGGGTTCTGTTCTGGATGAGCAATTGTGCAATAGCAATGTTGCTAAAGCATTTTGTATGTTATTTCTCTATCAGAAGTGATTCTATTGTATGGACTCGATTCATTGAAATAGTGTCGGGGATCTTTTGCGCGCCCCGTAATGTTGTCACAGAGAAGCGTTGTGCACCTCTGGAAAAAGTAGAAAAGTCCTATTGAAATAAAAGTATAACGTGATATACTTCTGCATTTTTCTGATTCATTTCACGTCTTTCTGATAATGAAAATAATACATTTAAAGACACGTTTCAACACACTTTGTTAAATGTTGTATTGACATAATTATTGATACACAAAAAAAATATTAATTCGACAAACAATTCCTGAATAATTTTAAGTGTCTTTATCTGTATCAGAACCAATATAAATCCACATAATAATAATAATAATAATAATAATAATAATAATAATAAAAAAAATGACAATTTATTTTACGTGGAATGTCACTTTATGTATCTAAGAAAAGTAATGTTTTTATTGTTTATTGTGGAATAGAAATCAATATCAAGCCTTTTCCTTATTGAAATCGAGTTTGACATTTTAAACAATATTAACCATAAATAAAACTGTAATATATTTGACAGTTTCACAGTGTCTCACATGTTAACAGTATTACATGATTTGAACATTCTGACATGATTTAGTTTTCTCACATTTGTGCGCTCGGCTTGTTGATTTTAATGTACTCTCTGATGCAATAATTTCATTTATATTATTATTCACGTCAAACTCCAAACGAAATAAAAATAATACGGGAAATTATGAATAAAATCTGACTTTTTCAACATTTTCATTTTAAAAACAGGACTGTATTTCTGTATTGCGATATGAAGTACTGCATTAGCCAATATTGCAGTATTGATACTTTTGCGATATATTCTGACCAATGTTGTTGATCAATACAATTTCAATCTAAATCTAACTCGTCACAATATTAAAATTATGATGAAGAAACGTCACGATTGAACAATGAGTAGCGATTATTGACACCAAGACCAAACGACAGTAAAATACTACATTTTCTTAATCGATGGTCTTTAAATTGACTGATTGATCACCATGAAATCTGTGACCATGAAATCTGTGACCATGAAATCTGTGACCATGAAATCTGTGACCATGAAATCTGTGACCATGAAATCTGTGACCATGAAATCTGTGACCAAACTTTCGGAACGATAACGTGTATATAATAATGCGCTTATTATTGATAACGTGAACGTTTAGAGCAGATTTAACATTTTCAATCAATGGGGTCAATTTTACTTTTAGTTCAAACAATTATGTTTCCAATTATTGATCAGCCTCTCTCTCCTCTCTCTCTCTCTCTCTCCTCTCTCTCTCTCTCTACTCTCTCTCTCTCTCTCTCTCTCTCTCTCTACTCTCTTCTCTCTCTCTTACTCTCTCTCTCCTCTCTCTCTCTCTTACTCTCTCTCTCCCTCTCTCTTCTCTCTCTCTTCCCTCTTACTCTCTCTCTCCCTCTCGCTCCCTTCTTACTCTCTCTCTCCCTCTCTCTCCTCTTACTCTCTCCTCCCTGCTCTCTTCCTCTTACTCACTCTCTCCCTCTCTCTCCCTTCTTACTCTCTCTCTCCCTCTCTCTCTCTCTCCCTCCTCTCCTCTTACTCTCTCTTTACGCTCTCTTCTCTCTTCCTCTTTGCTCTTGTTTCTCTCTCTCTTCTCTCTCTCTCCTCTCTCCTTCTTTCTCTTCTCTCTCTCTCTCTCTCCCTCCTCTCTTCTCTCTTCTCTCTCCCTCTCTCACCCTCTCTCTCTTCTCGCTCTGTCGTCTCTCCTTCTCTCTCTTCTCCCTCCCTCTCTCTCTCCTCTCTCTCTCTCTCCTCTCTCTCCTCTTCTGGTCTTGCTCTCTCTCTCGCTCTCTCTCTCTCCTCTTACTCTCTCTCCTCTTACTCTCTCTCTCCTCTTACTCTCTCCCTCTCTCTCCTCTTACTCTCTCTCTCTCCCTCTCTCTCTCTCTTTTACTCTCCCTCTCTCTCCTCTCCCTCTCTCTCTTTACTCTCTCCTCTCCCCCCTCTCTCTCCCTCTCTCTCCCTCTTCCCTCTCTCTTTACTCCTCCTCTCCCTCTCCCCTCTTACTCTCTCTCTTACTCTCTCTCCTCTTACTCCTTCTCTTCCCTCTCTCTCCTCTTACTCTCTCTCTTACTCCTCTCCCTCTCTCTGCCCTTACTCTCTCTCCCTCTCTCTCCTCTTACTCTCTCTCTTACTCTCTCTCCTCTTACTCTCTCTCTCCCTCTCTCCCCTCTTACTCTCTCTTTTAGGCTCTCTCTCTCCTCTTGCTCTGGTCTCTCTTCGCTCTCTCTCGCTCTCTCTCTCTCCTCTCTCTCTCCTCCTCTTCTCTCTCGCTCTCTCGCTCTCTCTCTCTCCTCCTCTCTCTCTCTCTCTCTCCTCTCTCTCTCTCTCTCTCTCGCTCTCTCCTCTCTCTCTCTCTCCTCTCTCTCCTCTCTTCTCTCGCTCTGCCTTCTCCTCTCTCCTCTCTCTCTCGCTCTCTCCTCTCCTCTCTCTCCTCTCCTTCTCTCCTCTTCTCTCTCGCTCTCTCCTCTCTTTCTCTCCCTCTCTCTCCTCTTCCTCTCTCTCTCCTCTCTCTCTCTCGCCCTCTCTCTCTCTCTCCTCTCTCTCACTCCTCTCTCTCTCTCTCTCCTCTCTCTCTCTCTCTCTTCAGCTCTCTCCTCTCTCCTCTCTCCTCTCTCTCTCTCCTCTCTCTCTCTCTCTCTCTGGGTCTGGAAGGATTGTCCTTCTGCGTCAGGACCAAATCACCGCCTACAAGTAACATCAAAGAGACCAAAACCAGAGAGAAACATGAATGTGTGTAAACCAGCAAAACCTGACCAGGGACTAAAAGACCAGACCAGGGACCTGACCAGGGGACTAAAAGACCAGACCAGGGACCTGACCAGGGACTAAAGACCAGACCAGGACCTGACCAGGGACTAAAGACCAGACCAGGGACCTGACCCAGGGACTAAAGACCAGACCAGGGACCTGACCAGGGACTAAAGACCAGACCAGGACTAAACTACCAGACCAGGGACCTGACCAGGACTAAAGACCTGACCAGGACTTAAAGAACCGACAGGGACTGACCAGGACTAAAGACCAGAACAGGACCTGACAGGGACTAAAGACCAGACAAGACCTGACAGGGACTAAAGACTAGACAGGACCAGACCAGGGACTAAAGACCAGACTAGGGACCAGACCAGGACCTAAAGAACCTGACCAGGGACTAAGACCAGGACTTAAAGACCAGACCAGGGACCTGACCAGGGACTAAAGACCAGACCAGGACCTGACCAGGACTAAAGACCAGACCAGGGACCTGACCAGGGACTAAAGACCAGAAGACAAGATGGACCAACCAGGACTAGAAGACTAGACCAGGGACCAGACCAGGGACTAAAAGACCAGGACTACAGGGACCAGACCAGGGACTAAAGACCAGACCAGGGGACTAAAGACCAGGCACCAGACCAGGGACCTGACCAGGGACTAAAGACCAGACCAGGGACCTGACCAGGGACTAAAGACCAGACCAGGGACCTGACCAGGGACTAAAGACCAGACCAGGGACTAAAGACCAGACCAATAATTTGACTATGTTTGTGTTAAATGGAAGAAAAAAAAAATCGAATTAAAAATAGTGATAAATCATTACGAGAACAACCAAATTGGGCCAGATTGGTGGTGGTGGTCCATAATGCCAACCTTAGGCCAAAATCTCCATCTCCTCCTCCTTGGTTTCACAGTGATATCCCCCCTGAACGAGCAGATTTCCCCGTGTGGAGTGTGGCTACAGAGCATGTCTTTACAAACCCGAGGGCAGATGATTCCGCTTGACTCTTCAAAGACTCAAACCTTTCACACAGCGGAGGGTCACTCAAGCTACCGAAGCCCCACAGGCCAAAAACCAGCTGCGCCCTTTGAGCTGCGCCACACCCAACGGGCTGTCCGTCAGCAACAAACAGAGGTCTCCCCGCTTTAAATCGGCCTCATTTATAAAAGATTACGTCGGCCTCCACTTGAAAGAGTACCTGACAAAACACAAATTTTGCAAAAAATATTCAGATTTCCAAATTTCCCTCAGTACGCACTCTTTTATACACGTTGTCACGTTTATGCCGCCATTTCACCACAAAAGGACAATGATCAGTGAGTTATGAATGATATTTAACCAATTATGAGACAATAATGAGCGCATTCGACTGACCAAGAGGGAGGGGCTCAAAGGAGACACAGAATCAGGAAACTTTAGTGAAAAGTAGGGCTGTTAAATTAATCAATTAATCCCAACTAACTACTGATTACTGAAATTATCGTCAACTTATTTAGAAATCAAATAATTGTGAACTTGAACAATACACAGGTTCCAAAACACGCCACAAGCTGAGAAAAGTAGCGTTCGTGCTGAAATGGAACTGTAATTCCATGAAAAATGACGTGGAAAATGTGTAAATTCATGCGTTTTGTTTAAAATGTCAGGTTTTTATGACTTTATTTGGTGTGTTTCTAGCTGTTGTGAATACGAATGATAGTTTAACACTAATCAAGAAGCTGTTTGTGGAGAAAAAGTTGAAAACTCTGTAGAAAATAACAGGAAGTGACATCACATTAGGGACAACCATTCCATCCCAAGTTTATGCATCATTTACACAAAATAAACGACTTTTTTGACCCCTAAACAATAATTCAACAACATAAAGTCGCTCTCATATATTTCTATTTGTCAAATAAAAACAGTGGATTGGCCCAGTGGATGCAAGCTCCTAGTGTGATGTCATCAATTATAAACAGGAAGTACAATCATAAACCTAAAAAATGAGCTGTTCTGGGATGACAAGTACATTTCATCAGCCCATTACAACAATTAGTCAGTTATTAAAAGGTCGACAAAGCTGCACACTTGACTCGAGCAGGTATTATTGACGGCGCGTCTTTGTTGTGGTTTTCCGTCGGCCATCTTTGTGCTGCCACTGCGTCTTCCTCACGACAGGGGTTTTCCCATTTCAACAGTCAATGTATTCTCCCTTCTGCTGTGCACAAATGTCTCTCGACTAAACACGAGCTCTACATTTGGCGCTGCGCAGCTTCATTTCATAATTCACTGAACGAACGCGTCGCGATTTGCGCTTTTTTCAATCCGACGAAATCCTGCGGCCGCTCGTCCTTCAGAGCAGAGTTCGGACGTGACAATAAAAGGTGCGCTGTGTCGCTTTCAAGGTGTCGGAGGTGTGGCATACGCTTGTCTCCATGGAAACGACATCGCTTTGCCAGGAAAGTTCCACAGCATGGCATTAAACTCATCCAACTGACATCAGTAATCAAGCCGCAGGTGTTTTTTTTAATTGCCAAAAAACAAAAAAACAAAAACTGTAATGTCCGAAACCGGTGGCGTCGCTTGCTCGTTTCCATGGAGATAGTTACGTTTAATGCAATTCCGCGGAACATTCCAGGCAAAGCTTTAGCATCACGACACAAGAAAAAAGGTCCATTGTGCACCTTTAAAGAGAAGGATTCAATTTGCTCTAGAAGTGAACGCGTTCCAAGATGAGGTTTTTTTTGGGATCACATTTATCGTCATTTTATTTGGTTTTCATTCAAAAATTAACACAAAATCAAACATTTGAATTCATCGACGGTCGTGAAATGGAAAATAATTACCTTCGGACTCAATTTGAAAGTGGATTTTGGACCAAATGCTGGACACTTTCTTTCTTTTCTGGTGTCTTGTGCCATTATTATCCGTTTTGTTCTCTCTCCGTGTCGTGTCCCGTGGTTTATGTCGGTTTAATAAATTGTGACTGATCAATACGACTTAAAAAAGTGTCAGTACGTTTCCCCCTTTACCGCCGCGCCTTTCATCTAGTGCGTTATTCCCTCATTATTCTGTGCAAAGCTTTGCCCAGTCATTTCTACCACAAAACCTACGGACGAGCTGCGATCACATCGGGGACTTTGAAACCCAAAAACCAAAACTAAAAAAGGTACAGGAAACCCGACAAAAGGTCAAAACATTCTCCAAAATCTATATCCAAAACCACAGATGAACGGGGTTAGATTTGAGGCAGTTGTGAAAGAGTGGCATTTCCATTTTCGTTTACAATAATGTGACTAGATTTGATACATTTTGTGAATAGAAAATTTTACTGTAATAAGTTGAAGGCTGTATACAGGGGACTTGTTTTAAAAAGGCTTGGGGGGCTCGAGTTTATGTGGAAAAGCTGTTCTTAAAGTTCTTAAATATCTATATCAGGGCTATTCAACTTAATTTTCCAGTCTGAACCAAGACTAACCCAGAATAAAATGTAATATTCGTATTTGAGTATTGGAGGATGGGTCGTGGGCCGGATCAGATCGTTTGATCGGCCTGATCTGGCCCCCGGGCCTTAAGTTGAATAGCCATGATCTATAGGAACCGTCGCCACAGCGGTTAGGATATTGAAATCAAAATATTATTATATTATTACTTTTGAATGGACAAAAAACAGACATTCGTACGCTGCGTTCACGTGTGCTCCTCGGAAAAACTCGGGGAAATGTTGATGTATATGAATAAATATCACTCCAAAATAGTTTAGTTAGTAATTATATGCGTTTTAACATGCCAGTAACACATAATAACCTAATAAACTGCAAGTAATTAGTATCAAAATTGGCTAAATATTGAGGATCGCCCCTGGTCTGCTACTGCTCACCTACTCAGGGGCTTTAGATGTAACTAATTACACGGCTGCAAATACACATTTATAAATCTACTGTAACGCGAGTATTTGTAGTTAGTGCACGGTTTAAGGAGAAAACACACAAACTGTAGATCATCATTTTCATTGTAAACCACATTTTTTATCTAAAACTGCATGAAATAGAAACAGGATTATTGATTTCCTGTTCACAACTGCAGAACTGATAAGTCTCTTCATACTCGCATATGAACTTTAGTGAGCAACAGATCCTGCTGTGTATTGTACTTCACTTTCTTAAGTATTTTGTTTTGTATGCCTTTATTTTAGCATAGTCTATATTTCTTTTTAGAATACTGTCATTTTTAGCATACTCAATATTTTTTTGTATAGTCATTTTTTTTTGCATAGTCTATATATGTTTATTTTTAGCATAGTCTATATATATATATTTTATATAGCATAGTCTATATATATATATTTTAGCATAGTCTATATATAACTATTTTTAGCATAGTCTATATATATTTTTAGCATTGTCTATATATATTTATTTTTAGCATAGTCTATATATATTTTTAGCATAGTCTATATATATATTTTTTAGCATAGTATATATATAACTATTTTTAGCATAGTCTATATATATTTTTAGCATAGTCTATATATATTTATTTTTAGCATAGTCTATATATATTTTTAGCATAGTCTATATATATATTTTTTTAGCCTAGTCTATATGTATATATTTTTTAGCATAGTCTATATATATTTTTAGCATAGTCTATATATATTTTTTAGCATAGTCTATATATATTTATTTTTAGCATAGTCTATATATATTTTTAGCATAGTCTATATATATATTTTTTAGCATAGTATATATATATTTTTTGCATAGTCTATATATATTTTTTAGCATAGTCTAGCATAGTCTCTCTATATATATATTTTTAGCAGTCTATATATAACTATTTTTTGCATAGTCTATATATATTTTTTAGCATAGTCTATATATATTTTTTAGCATAGTCTATATATTTTTTTAGCATAGTCTTAGCATAGTCTACTCTATATATATTTTTTAGCAGTCTATATATAACTATTTTTTGCATAGTCTATATATATTTTTTAGCATAGTCTATATATATTTTTTAGCATAGTCTATATATTTTTTTAGCATAGTCTAGCATAGTCTCTCTATATATATATTTTTTAGCAGTCTATATATAACTATTTTTTGCATAGTCTATATATATTTTTTTGCATATATATATATTTTTTAGCATAGTCTATATATTTTTTTAGCATAGTCTAGCATAGTCTCTTCTCTCTCTCTCTCTATATATATATATATATATATATTTTGGCATAGTCTGTATATATTATTTTAGCATAGTATATATTTTTGCATAGTCTATATTTTTTATTATTAATTGTCTTATGCTGCACAAAAGTTCCAAGTTTGTCCACTGACAGCAATTTCCTGATTCTGATTTTCGTTCACATTTCGCTGGATGTAAACTTGAATTCTACGTCTACAAGTAAATACAGTACAGGGACGTGGGCGGGGCTAGGGGAAAGGGGGAAACTGACTTTTTCCCAGCACTGAAGCTTCAGGACTACGCGCACACGTCCATCAAAACACAACTCTGAGTAAATTAATGACGTCTAATTTACTTAACGAGCCGCTAAGCTAACGCGAGGGTCCTACGAAGTTCAGAACGTGTTTGTAGAAGTCTAAACCGGGGGAAAACGTGACCTACGGCGACGCCTTCTAAACAACTGTCGCCTTTCACTCCATTGTTTTGTAATGAAACGTTTCAGAAGGATCTTTGTTCCTCGCTCCCACAGCAGGACAAATTTAACCGAGCGCCCTGAGCTGTTCGCACGGGCCGAGCGCGGAATGAGAACGCGTCTCCAGGAGGATTTACGAGCGCTCTGCGGCGCGACGACTTCCTCCGCGTCAATATTTTGGAAGCTGAGGACGGCCCGGAGTGACAGGCGGGCGTGTTAATTGTGGCTGTGGGCGGAGTCGGGGCTTTGAGAATGCCGCCATCGCGTCTCCGACAGTAACTCATCCGAAACGCCAGCGCGCGGGAGCGGTCCAATCGGGTTGAATTGCGGTGCGCAGGCCGTGGGATCGCGCTCCGGTCGCCGAGCAACACTTTCAGGTTGAAGGTGTGGAAAAAATGCATCTCCGGCAGCTATTGTTTTGGCCTCATTTGAACTGCTTTACACCTCAGCGCAAAGGGAAGTTCACCTCCGGAGCCAGGTTTAAAACAGCACAAGAATGTTCCAC
The DNA here is from genome assembly GCA_015082035.1 of Chaenogobius annularis. Lineage (NCBI taxonomy): Eukaryota > Metazoa > Chordata > Actinopteri > Gobiiformes > Gobiidae > Chaenogobius > Chaenogobius annularis. The sequence goes on from BJKM01000870.1 coordinate 183,427, forward strand.
AGTCTGGCATTAAACTACGGACGGAAACGGACTCATAATTTGGTCACATGATCGTTTTCACACACTGAGCAGCGATTAACACAAAAGTACAGACAAAATGTACAATGATTATGGGTTTTTTAAGAACAATTTGCGGTAAATAAATTAAACTTCATTTCTATTTGTTTTCTCGTCGGCAGTGGCTTCGCTCCACAAAAGTGCTGATTTCACCCGCAGAAAGTTAGAAAAGCAAACAATGAAACAGTCGTTGGAGTCACAATTAGAAAAGCAAATTAAACACATGCAGAGCTGTCCCAGAGCGCCCCCTGTCCTTACACTGTGCCACTGCTCAGGTCCTGCTCAGGTCCTGCTCAGGTCCTGCTCTGCTCAGGTCCTGCTCAGGTCAGGTCAGTCAGCTCAGGTCCTGCTCAGGTCCTGCTCAGGTCCAGCTCAGGTCCTGCTCAGGTCCAGCTCAGGTCCAGCTCAGGTCCTGCTCAGGTCCTGCTCAGGTCCAGCTCAGGTCCAGGTCTGCTCAGGTCCAGCTCAGGTCCTCAGGTCTCTCAGGTCCTGCTCAGGTCCAGTCAGGTCGCTCAGGTCCTGCTCAGGTCCTGCTCAGGTCCTGCTCAGTCCTGTTCAGGTCTCTCAGGGTCTGCTCAGGTCCAGCTTCAGGTCCTGCTCAGGTCCTGCCTCAGGTCCTGCTCAGGTCCAGCTCAGGTCCAGCCTCAGGTCCTGCTCAGGTCCTGCTCAGGTCCTGCTCAGGTCTCAGGTCAGGTCTCAGGTCCTGCTCAGGTCCTGCTCAGGTCCTGCTCAGACAAGCTCAGAGTTGCTCAGGTTTTCCTGCTCAGGTTCTGCTCAGGTCTGCTCAGGATGTTCCTAAAACATCCTCTTTAAAGGACTTAAAGACAAAGAGTTATTTTAATCTTTAGTTTGAGTTAAAGCTTTTACACACGTGACTCGCAAAGGAACTCCAAACAACCAGACAAAAGGACCTCAGGCTGTAGACCAGGACTAGACCAGGACTAGACCAGGACTAGACCGGGACTGACCCGGGACCGACCCGGGACTAAACCAGGTCTAAACCAGGTCTAAACCAGGTCTAAACCAGGACTGAACCAGGAGTGAACCAGGAGTTAACCAGGAGTAGACCAGGACTGGCTGTAGATGGTCCAGAGGCTCTTGTACAGCAGAGGTCAGAGGTCAGAGGTCAGAGGTCACGCAGACAAACCTCTGCAGCTCAAGCTCGGTCAAAGTTATGACCCGTAAATCAGGTTTAATGGTGTTTATTACAGTTGATCGCGTTATTGGACCAAAAATGTCACGAGAAGATACAGTTTTCAACAAAGTAAATCCAACGTCATCATTGTCGTGACAACCACCGATCCAAACAACGGATCGATCGTTTCAAAGGATAATCAATGACCAAAGCGATCGCCTTGAATTAGACTTATATTGCATCGATTGGAGGTGTTTTTAGTGCTCAAAAACACCCTGAAAACATGCAATCTTATTGTGAGGGGGCTTTCCTTTCAAAGCAATAAAAGTATGTGGCGGACCCTTCTCCAGAAAAGTGACACAGTGCACCTTTAACTAATAAACTAACTATTGCAACAGCTTTCATCAGCTTTTTAATCATCTTTTACACAGTTTCCTCTTCATTTTCGGACTCAAAGTTGTATTGTCCTGCAACTGTGGCCTGGGTGCTCAGGAAAGTCGCACCCTCACCTACCCCCTAGCCCCGCCCACACCCCTGCACTTAGCTGGGCTCATTAGAAAAAAAAAATGAAGACTCCGAGTAACACAACGTAGCGCTCTAAAATGTCACGCAAATAAAAAACTAAAAACCTAAAACGTACGTGACGACCTGCTGCTCGTTATGACGAAATGACACGACGAAGAGGCGGGGCTTATCGCTACGAAGAGGCGGGGCTTACCAGTTCTGCCG
>BJKM01000871.1:0-112500 GCA_015082035.1 Chaenogobius annularis
CCGTTATTTTAATGAATATTAATGATTGACATGTTTGTTTCTCCTTTTCGTGTTTCAGAACTGTGAAGATGAAGAACAGTATTTCCCACTCCCGCCCTCAGTGGCAGTTGGGACCGGTGAGGAGCAACGGAGAAAGAGAAGGAAGAAGCAACAAACTTGAGGAGCGAGTATGAGAAATACTCCAGCAGTTCATCAGCGTCTGTGTGAAAGAGCTCTATATAGGGGGGTTACTATTGGGGGTTACTTTGGGTGTTCTTCACAGATCTTCAGCGTGTCGTTGTTCCTCACGCAGATCTTCAGCGTGTCGTTGTTTCCTCACGCAGATCTTCAGCGTGTCGTTGTTCCTCACCAGATCTTCAGCGTGTCGTTGTTCCTCACGCAGATCTTCAGACGTGTCATTGTTCCTCACACAGATGCTTCAGCGTGTCATTGTTCCTTCACACAGACCTTCCTTCAGCGTGTCATTGTTCCTCACACAGATCTTCAGCGTGTCATTAAATTTTTCTTCTCACTACAACCTCTGGAGGGCGCCGTATGTAGTCCAGGCGTGTAGAAATGCAAACACGTGCGATTGACTCAAAATGGTTTGAAAATGTTTGTTGAGGTTAGAGTCAGTGCTTGTGTCTTCTGTCTCTTCTGCAGACCCTTGATGCTGGACGGGGGGGCGGAGCTCTGAGCCACAGCGGCTCTCTGGAACAGGCCTGGACGGCGCGGCTCGACACGCTCGTGTTCATGGCTGCGGCTCACTGAGGCTGCCATGGCAGCTGCTGCCGCCGATGCCTCACAACGTTTTACCGCACTGACGCCGGAGGAAGAGGGACACACCAGGCTGTACGGGACTGTCCCAGCTCAGCCACGGACCGAGCGAGAGAAGGAGCGAGAGAGGGAGCGAGAGAGAGAGAGGGGAGGCGAGGGGGGGAGAGCGCCCGCGAGCGAGTGCTTGGCGTGCGGCGCTCTGTTCTCTTCTCAGGACAAACTGCGGCTTCACGCTCTGAGCCACAGCGGAGACAAACCCTTCCACTGCTCACAGCCGCACTGCCCCAAGGCCTTCAGCTCCAAGTACAAGCTCTTCAGGTGTGTACGGTAACCACGGATACGTTTAACCTTTCCTGCACTTATGCTGTCTCCTGTCTCCTGTCGCTCTGCAGGCATATGGCCACACACTCCCCGCAGAAGTCCCATCAGTGTACGTTCTGTGAGAAGATGTTCCACCGTAAAGACCACCTGAAGAACCACCTGCAGACCCATGACCCCAACAAAGAGGCCTTTAAGTGCGACGAGTGTGGAAAGCACTACAACACGAAGCTGGGCTACAAGCGGCACGTGGCCATGCACTCGGCCACCTCCGGAGACCTGACGTGTAAAGTGTGTCTGCAGAGCTACGAGAGCACGCCGGTGCTGCTGGAGCATCTGAAGAGCCACTCGGGGAAGTCGTCCGGCGGCGCCAAGGAGAAGAAGCACCCGTGCGACCACTGCGACCGCCGCTTTTACACCCGTAAAGACGTGCGGCGCCACATGGTGGTGCACACGGGCAGAAAGGACTTTCTGTGTCAGTACTGCGCCCAGCGCTTCGGACGCAAAGACCACCTGACGAGACACGTAAAGAAGAGTCACTCCCAGGAGCTGCTGAAGATCAAGAGCGAGCCCCCCGACATGCTGGGCCTGCTGGCCTCAGTGTCGCCCCCTTGTGTCGTGAAGGAGGAGCTCAGCCCCATGATGTGTGCCATGGGCCCCAACAAAGAGCCTCTGATGGGCAAGCCCTTCCCCGGCGCTGGGCCCTTCTCCATGGGCATGTACAACCCACACCTCCAGGCCATGTCGGGCCCCGCCGTGGCCCACCCGCCGCTCATGCCCATGGGCATGGGCTGCCACGAGCCCGGGCCCCTGCACCCACACTCCCACCACCATCACCACCACCACCACCACCACCATCACCACCATTCTCCCACGGGGCCCCCTCACCACCAGCCCCCCGGGCCCCCACAGCCCCCACAGCCTAAGTACCCCCTGGGATCTACCTCATACCTGCTGGACAAGCCGCTGAAGGTGGAGATGGAGAGTTTCCTGATGGATCTGCAGAGCGGGCTGGGCCCCCTGCCGGAGCCTCACGCTGCTGCGGAGCCCCCGAAGGAGGAGGCGTCGTCGGGCCTGAGCGAGGAGCTGGACCCGCTCCTGTCCAAGAGCCCGGCCGTCATCGCAGAGTCTCTGTGTGCTGCTAACATGGACTTCTCCCACCTTCTGGGCTTCCTGCCCCTCAACCTGCCTCCCTACAGCGCCCCCATGAGCTCAGGAGGGCTGGTGATGGGCTACACCACGGCCCCTTCCTCCTCCTCATCATCCTCGTCGTCTCTGCACGCGGCTGACCCTCACGCCGCGTCTCTTACCTCTGTGCAACCTCAACCTCAGGAGCAGCCGGGCGCGCTGACGCTGCCTCCGGTGTTCAGCTCCGGGCTCAGCTCCACCACTCTGCCGCGCTTCCACCAGGCCTTCCAGTGACGGACACTGCCTGAAGACGAGCGCACCGCCGAAGAAGAGCGAAGAGCGAGAGAAGCTTTGTTTGGCTTTGTCTATCTATGAGTATAATGAGTATAACGACATATTAACCTTTTATTACCTCCTGTTTACCCCAGCCTTTATTTAGTCTCCTAGAGCAGCACCTGTAGGCCTGAAGGCGGTACTGCAGACCTTCTAAAGTAATAATATCGAAAAAAAAAAAAATCAAAGGTAATTTTAGTGCAGATTATCGTTTTGTTGTGACCCAGAAAATATAGCTTGAAGTGGATATTGTTGTTTCTTTTTTTCCCTTTTCCAAATGTCATGCTGGAGCGCGTCTCGCCGCACGTTCTGTCGGCGCCAGATGCAGACGGCGACGATCCAGTCCTAAAGTTCTTCCTCTCAGTGGCTAAAGGCGAAGGCCAGAGCAGCCGCCAGCCTCTAAAAAGTGCTCTTCAAACCAACCCCCAAAAATGTCCCCGATTTTGGCGCCACACTTTGCTCGTAGAGCGAAGCTGGCGACGTCTCGACGAAAGAGACGGAAATGTTCTGTCGCGCTGGTTTTGTCTTTGTCCTCAAGAGAAGCACTTTTATTTCTAGCAAAGGCACTTCATCCTTAAAGTACTTTCTTTAGTAAAACCTGCTCTTATTGGTGGCTTTCGGAGGATGTCGTGCAACTTTCCTCGGATGGCGTAGTTTTCATGGCAACACCGGCGGGCGCGAGGAAAGGTCGCCGCGCCGCACGTCTCACCGCGGCGCCGATCCAACCGCCGCGCGGGCCAAAGATCAGCCGCGATTGGCCCGAGCGGCGGCGGACGTTCTGGAACGTTCTCGCTGCGTCTGCGACCGACCTCAAACGTGACCAACTCTAACGATGAGGAACCGCGAGCTAACGGTAGCGTTAGCGCCGGGTTTTGGTTCAGCCACCGTTTGGTCCCTGACCCAAGAGTCCTGCCGTAGACCCGGTTTAGCCTTCTGGCTGTCGGAGGAGTAAATGTAAATCTGAGAGACACAATACTTTGAATGTAGTATTTCAGGGCCTTTGAGGTCGTGAAATGGGCCCTCGACTTTGGGAACACAAATGATTATCTCTGGTTTATCGGACAAAACCACAGAAATGTCTCCTTTAACTTGAAACAAGTCGCCCGCGATCGTCTCCATTTCGATATATCGCTCGCCGCGGACGCAGGGAACTTCGGCGACACAAGAACCGAAACCAAAACCCTTCCTCGCTGCGCGGCCGGCGCGTTGCCATGGCGACCGGGCCGTCCGTACGCCTCGTCTCTGATACTGTAAAAAAAGAAAAGAAGCAGAAACAACTGGCCGCCGCGACGGAGCGCTCGGGTCATGCTGAACCCTGACAGATGTGAAACGCAGAAACAAACGAGCAATAGTTGTGTTCAAGAATGTTATTGCAGTGTACGAAATATCTCAAAATGGAATATTATAATTGCTTTGATCTCAGTAAAGTGTATTTTTTAGGTATAGTTGATATTTTTGATGTCTGGCAGGTTTACATTTGTATCTTGCAAGTTTTTATTTTATTTTTTTCAATCGATGGATGAAGTATTATTAGCTTTTCCTTAAGCTCTCTGTGTCACATCCAATCTTTATACCTTCTTTTGTTAGCGTAGCAGAATCCAAACTGTGGATGGGGAAAGCGACGTAGGGCTGTTAGCGGCTAATGATCAGTTAGCATGTGAGCTAGGAGAGTTAGCGTCGTAGGAAAGGATCGAAAGTGTATCCGTTTTGTGGGACTTTTCACCGCCTTTTACAAAACCTGAGCCCAAAGCTAACGGAAACGTCCGCTAACACGTGTCGGCCTCCACCGTTCACCAGACGCACGAAGGAAAGACAGAAAAGTGAAGAAACTAAACTTAGCACATAAAATCGAAAAATGAAATATTTGCTGCTTTTTTTTACTTTGCTACGGTTGCTAACGGACGCCAACTGTAGACCACTAGAACATTTCAGTTTGTCACTCTTCCACGACGGACCGTGTTTCTTCCTCGCACTGTGGGGACAAAAGAAGAAAAGAAAAAAGGAAAGGAAAAAAGGGGAACGTCTGCGCGAGTTTACGCCGCTTGAGTTCGCGGTGCGACGCGAGCCGTTTTCGACGCCTTTGGGTGCGTTCGGGTGCGTTCGGGTGCGTTGTTCTCGCGGCGCAAGCGAAGTGGAGAAAATAGCCTCATTTTCGGGGGTGAAATTGGCAAAGTTATCTGCCAGTGGAGTAAGAAAATCACCATTAACTGAAACTAAAGCAACATATCATCGCTCCGCTGGCGTAATAACGACGCTTGAAACGAGAAACAACTGCGAGTCTGAAATAGCTTTGATTTTAACGTGTTCATTTTCACGTTTTAATCATGCCACTTCTGCAACGCTCCATATTTGCGTTGAAAAAATCCCATTGGAAATAATTGCCAACACGGACCTCGGAGTGGCCTCAGGGAATTGTGTTTCTAACTTCACATCAATGTCGAACACAAATACTCAGAATATACTTTTAAAAGAGTCAATGAAACCCGAACGACGCGAATCGTGCGTGATTTCTCGCGGTTTGGAGCGGCGCAGACGTCCTCTTTTTTACAGTGCGCTCTCGCCGCTGCTTCAGTTGTCACAGGAAAAGCGTGGAGAAGTGGGCGTTGTTTTGTGCGTTTGTATATTGTGATATATTTATTTTCTGTTTGTAAAAGAACAGGACCTCAAAAACAACACAAACACATCACCTCATTTTGATTTTGATTTTATTTTTTTTCTTGCCAAAACCTGGGAGAAGAAAACTGTTGCACAAACCACACGTCTGATCAACATCGATCATCATCCTGATCATACCATGATCATACTCGATCAATACCGTCCGATCATACTCGATCCTGATCAAACTCGATGCCTCGATCAATACTCGATCCTGATCAATACTCGATCCCGTCAATACTCGATCCTGATCAATACTCATCCTGATCAATACTCGATCCCGATCAATACTCGATCCCGATCAATACTCGATCCGATCAATACTCGATCTGATCAATACTCGTCGATCAGCCCCGAAAACCAACACAAGTGACGTTGTAAATCACTCTCTAATTTTTTATTCGTCGACCTTTTTGTTAAAAAGTCACGAAATATTAAAGGGAAAAACCAGAAAGATTCCAAAGTGTCGGCGTTGTCGTGTCTCGTGGCGTCGTCGTGGCGGTCGTCGTGGCGGTCGTCGTGTGCGTCGTCGTGCGGTCGTCGTGGCGGTCGTCGTGCGGTCGTCGTTGGGGCTGCGTGCGGTCGTCGTGGCGGTCGTCACTCATTCCTGCTGGCGGGTCGTCGTGCGGTCGTCGTGGCGGTCTTCGTGCGGCGGTCGTCGTGGCGGTCGTCGTGGCGTCGTCGTGGCGGTCGTCGTGGCGGTCGTCGTGGCGGCGTCGTCGTGGCGGTCGTCGTGCGCGCGTCGTCCGTGCGGTCGTCGTGCGTTCGTCGTGGGCGTCGTGCGTCGTTGTGCGTCGTCTGCGGGTCTCTGTGGCTGGTCGTCGTGGCACGTGCGAGCCGCTGCACATGTGCCGTTTGTCCTCCCTGGGTTTCTGTGAGCTAATCTGAATTCTAGCACTTTCAACCTTTAAAAAGAGTATTTTCTTTAAAGTTTTCAGCTGAATTTGTTGTTTTATGTTTATTGATCCTGTAAATGTACGTGCCATTAGTTTTGTGTGTAGACTTTATCGACCTTTGTGTATTTGCTTCATTGGAATAACAGTATTTTTGATAAACTTTCACTAATATTCTTCTTTTAACTGTCCCCCGTCTTTCCTGGAGGAGGCGCTGTGTCTCTCTCCTCAGTTCACATCCTTTTGCAGCCGGCGGCAACGGAAACAGAGCAACACGTCGCTAACGAAGGGCCAAAATACAAGAACTCAATTTAAGTCAATTTACCCAAACTAGTCCTGGTTTGGACCTGGTTTAGACCCCTGGTTTAGACCTGGTTTTAGACCTGGTTTGACCTGGTTTAGTCCTGGTTTAGACCTGGTTTAGACCTGGTTTAGTCCTGGTTTAGATCCTGGTTTAGACCTGTTTAAGACCTGGTTAGTCCTGGTTTAGTCTGGTTTAGTCCGGTTAGACTGTTTGTGGTTTAGTCCTGGTTTAGTCCTGGTTAGACCTGGTTTAGTCCTGGTTTAGTCTGGTTTAGACCTGTTTTAGTCCTGGTTTAGACCTGTTTAGTCCTGGTTTAGACCTGGTTTTAGACCTGGTTTAGTCCTGGTTACCTTTTAACTGTTTAGTCCTGGTTTAGACTGGTTTAGTCCTGTTTAGACCTGGTTCAGTTCTTGAATCGCTTGCAGAACAAACTCATTCTTTTCCATTAAAATCAAATTTGAACCAATCAAATGCTGTCGTCCAATGACGTGACCTCCGACCCATGTGACTCCAGCCCACGTGACTGACGTGACTCCGACCCACGTGACTTACGACCACGTGACTTCCGACCACGTGACCTCTGGCCCACGTGACCTCTGGCCCACGTGACCTCCGGCCCACGTGACCTCTGACCCACGTGACTTCCGACCCACGTGACCTCTGGCCCACGTGACCTCTGGCCCATGTGACCTCTGTTGCTCTGTGGCGCCCCCTGGCTGCGTCCGTTACCTCGCTGCACCTGCCGGACCCCCTGACGCCCCCTCTCGGCGGCAGGTGCACAAAACATTTGATTTAAGGGAATTTTGTGAGGAAAAAGCTTTGTTTGTCCTTTCACTGCGGAAACAAAAGTCGATGTTCTCTGAGCTCTTTCTGCGGCGTCTTAAAGGGGCTCCTTTTGGCTTGAGTATCACATTGAGTATCACAGATGATATAGTATAAGTATACGAAAGTACTACGACATTTCAAACCATTAACGACTAATTATTGGTTTTGTAAAACCTTAAAATAATTTTTGATTAAATATTTCTAAAACGAAATCATTTTGGTAAAAAGACAAAAACAAAATGTAAATTTCTTGTCAAAATGAACATCGAGAGGCACTTGCTTGTTTCCATGGAGATACAGACACGTTTAATGCCAGACTGTGGAAAGTTCCACCTTTAAAGTGCAGCTGTCAAAAGTGAATTCATCTGAACTGAAAACACTTTCACCCAAGAGTCATTCTCCATCTGCCAATCCAGTCTGAGAACTCAGGTTTAGCTCCTCCTCTGTGGGCGGGACCTCCTTCCACAGAGGAGATCAAAAGAGTTCTTAGACTGGATTGGCAGATGGAGAATGACTCTTGGGTGAAAGTCGAAAGGTTTTGTTCTTATTTGTCTAAAACAGAGTTCAGATGAAACAACTGAATCTCTTCTGCAATGGAACCCTCCTGGACGAATGAGGAATTGCAGGTTATTTTTGGCGGATGTCGGCGTTTGTTTTTGCAGTGTCTGGGCGTGGTCAGACGCAGACTCACATGTGGGCGTCGGCTTTTGCGGTGTCTGGGCGTGGTCAGACGCAGACTCACATGTGGGCGTCGGCTTTTGCGGTGTCTGGGCGTGTCAGACTGGCAAGACTCACATGTGGCGTCGGCTTTTTGCGGTGTCTGGGCGTGGTCAGAGCAGACTCACTCCTCGTGCAGTTTGTGTGTTTTTGCATTCCAGCCTCGGCGCCATCGCTCTGTGCACCGCCGCTCCTCGCCGCGCCCGGACCCCGCCCGTGTTACGGCCAAAGTACGTGATTGACACCACAGTTGTGTCGGTGACGGGGGGACCGGGGGGACCGGGGGACTTTGGACTGCTCTTCGGGGGTTCGTGGGAGCGTTTCTGTTGGTCGGCTCTGGAGGCGCTGCGTCCTTGTGAATGACCCCAGGACATTGGTCGATCCAAAGACGCAGACTCAGATGTGATTGTAACGAGACGTGTCGAGTGTTTCTGTGAACGAATAAAGAGGCAGCAGCTGGTCACCGTGACGACTCCCTTTTTTTTTACTCTAAACTCAAACGTCTCGTTCAAAACACAAGATCTAAACCACTTAAGGATAGACACAGGTCCAAATGCAAAACAGCAGAACAAAGAAGCCCGCCTCTTCTAGTGATAAGCCCCGCCTCTTCAGAATGATAAGCCCACATCCTCGAAGTGATAAGCCCGCCTCTCCAGAGTGATAAGCCCCGCCTCTTCAGAGTGATAAGCCCCGCCTCTTAAGAGTGATAAGCCCCGCCTCTTCAGAGTGATAAGCCCGCCTCTTCAGAGTGATAACCTCGCCTCTTCAGAGTGATAAGCCCCGCCTCTTCAGAGTGATAAGCCCCGCCTCTTCAGTGATAAAGTAGTTACTTTCCTCTGTTCAGAATCAGAACAAAGGTTTTGTCATTTTCAGTGAACAAAAGTCACAAACAGAATTTCAGAGCAAAAGTAACGTCAAATCACAAATTAGAATGTAGTGATGAAAGAGTTACTTTCCTCTGAGTTACTTTACTCTCGAGTTACTTTCCTCTGAGTTACTTTCCTCTGAGTTACTTTCCTCTCTAAGTTACTTTCCTCTGAGTTACTTTACTCTCAGAGTTACTTTCCTCTGAGTTACTTTACTCTCAGAGTTACTTTCTCTCTGAGTTACTTTCCTCTGAGTTACTTTCCTCTCTAAGTTACTTTCCTCTCTGAGTTACTTTCCTCTGAGTTATTTCCTCTGAGTTACTGTACTCTCTAAGTTACTTTCCTCTCTGAGTTACTTTCTCTCCTGAGTTACTTTCCTCTCTGAGTTACTTTCCTCCTGAGTTACTTTCCTCCCTGAGTTACTTTCCTCTGAGTTACTTTCTTCTCTAAGTTACTTTCCTCTGAGTTACTTTCCTCCTGAGTTACTTTCCTCTCTGAGTTACTTTCCTCTGAGTTACTTTCTCTGAGTTACTTTCCTCTCTAAGTTACTTTCCTCTAAGTTACTTTCCTCTCTGAGTTACTTCCTCTGAGTTACTTTCCTCTCTAAGTTACTTTCCTCTGAGTTACTTTCCTCTCTGAGTTACTTTCCTCCCTGAGTTACTTCTCTTAAGTTACTTTCCTCTGAGTTACTTTCCTCTCTGAGTTATTTCCTCCCTGAGTTACTTTCCTCTCTGAGTTAACTTTCCTCTCTGAGTTACTTTCCTCTCTGAGTTACTTTCCTCTGAGTTACTTTCAGCTCTCATAACGTTTACTTTCCTCGATTACTTTACTCTCTACGTTCTTTCCTTGAGTTACTTTCCTACTGAGTTACTTTCCTCTGAGTTACTTTCCTCTGAGTTACTTTCCTCTGAGTTACTTTCCTCTGAGTTACTGTTCCTCTGAGTTATTTACTCTCTACTACGTTACTTTTCGCTCTTTGAGTTACTTTCCTCTGAGTTACTTTCCTCTCAGAGTTACTTTCCCTCTCTAAGTTACTTTCCTCTCTGAGTTACTTTCCTCTCTGAAGTTACTTTCCTCCGAGTTACTTTCTCCCTGAGTTACTTTTCGCTGAGTTTACTTTCCTCTTCAGAGTTACTTTCCCTCTCTAAAGTTACTTTCCTCTCTGAGTTACTTTCTCTGTTACTTCTGAGTTTTAAGTTACTTTCCTCTGATTTAACTTCTCTGAGTTTACTTTCCTCTTGAGACTTCGCTAGTTACTTTCCTCTCTAAGTTAACTTTCCTCTAACTTTCCTGAGTTACTTTTCCCTGTTACTTCCTCTGAGTTACTTTCTCTCATCTTTGGCTCGAGTTACTTTTCCTGAGTACTCCTTGGTAGCTTGAGTTAACTTTCCTCCTCCTGAGTTACTTTCGCTCTCTCGAGGTACTTTCACTCTCTAAGTTACTTTCCTTGAGTTACTTCCTCTCTGAGTTACTTTCCTCTCTGGTTTACTTTCCTCTGAGTTACTTTCCTCTTGGAGTTACTTTCCTCCCTGAGTTAATTTCCTCTCTGAGTTACTATTCCTCTGAGTTACTTTCCTCCTGAGTTAACTTTCCTTCTCTGAGTTACTTTCCTTGAGTTTATTTCCTCTCTAAGTTATTTCGCTCTCTGAGTTACTTTCCTCTGGTTACTTTACTCTCTCAGAGTTACTTTCCTTCTCTGAGTTACTTTCGGCTCTCTGAGTTACGTTTCCTCTGAGTTACTTTTTCCTCTCTGAGTTAATTTTCCTCTCTGAGTACTTTCCTCTGAGTTACTTTCTCTCTAAGTTCTTTTCCTACTTGAGTTACTTCGCTTCGGAGTTACTTTCCTCTCTGATTTACTTTCCTCGCTTTCTGAGTTACTTTCCTCCTGAGTTACTTTCGCCTCCCTGAGTTTACTTTCCTCCCTGAGTAAGTACTTTCCCTCTGACGTTACTTTCCTCTCTAAGTTACTTTCTCCTCTGAGTTTACTTTTCGGCTCATCTGAGTTACTTTCCTCTCTTGAGTTACTTTCCTCTGAGTTACTTTCCATCTCTGAGTTACTCTCCTCCCTGAGTTACTTTCCTCTCTAGAGTTACTTTCCTCTGAGTTTATTCTCTCTCTGAGTTTACTTTTCCTCTCTGAGTTACTTTCCTCTGAGTTACTTTCCTCTCGTGAGGTTAGTTTTCCTCTCTGAGTTACTTTCCTCTTAGTGTACTTTCCTCTGAGTTACTTTTCCTCTAGCTGCCATAGTTACTTTCCTCTCTGAGTTACTTTCCTCGTGAGTTACTTTACTCCTCAGTATGTTCTTAGTACTTTCCTCTCTAGTTACTTTCCTCTGAGTTACTTTCCTCGAGTTACCTTTCCTCTTCTGAGTTACTTTCCTCGTCTGCCCCTGAGTTACTTTCCTCCTGAGTTACTTTCCTCTCCTGAGTTCATTTCTCTGTGCTCTGATTCCTCCTCTGATATTTACTTTCCTCTATACTCTCGAGTTACTTTCCATCCTGAGTTACTTTCTCTGAGTTACTTTCGCTCTGGATCCTCCCTAGTTATTTCTCTCTGAACTTCCTCGTGTTATGTTTCTATACTTTCCTCTCTGATATTTCCGTTACTTTCCTCTGAGTTATTTCCTCCTGATTCTCCTGGTTACTTCGCCAGTTACTTTCCTCTGAGTTTCCTTCTGAGTTACTTTCCTCTCTGATACTTTCCTCTGCTCTGAGTCTTTCGTGAGTTACTTTCCATCTGAGCTTTCGCTCTCAAGTTACTTTCTCCTTACTTTTCGTGAGTACTTTCTTACTCTCAGTCTTCCTCTTAGTTACTTTTCCTCTCTGAGTTACTTTCTCTGTTAACTTTGCTGAGTTATCTTCTAGTACTCCTCTAGTATTCTAAGTTACTTTCTCTCTGAGTTACTTTCCGAGTTACTTTCCTCTTGAGTTACTTTCGCCCTAGACTTCCCGAGTTACTTTCCTCTGTTCTGAGTACTCCTCTCTGAGTTTTCGTCCTAGTACTTTCCTCGATTATCGTCTATGCTTTCTCTCTGAGTTACTCCTAGTTCTTTCTCTCATAGTTACTCTCTCCTGTTACTTTCCTCTTGAGTTATTTCCTCTGAGTACTCTCATACTTTCCTCTCTGATACTTTCTCGAGTACTTTCCAGTATTTCCTCTTCTTCTCTGGTTACTTTCCTCTTGAGTTACGGTCTCTAATTACTTCTCCTAGTTACTTTCCTCTAGTCTAGCTTGAGGTTCTTTCGCTCTCTAAGACTTTCCTCTCGAGTTACTTTCCTGAGTTACTTTCCTCTCTGAGTTACTTTCCTCCTGAGTTACTTCCTCCTGAGTTACTTTTCCTCCCTCTGAGTTACTTTCCTCTCTGAGTTACTTTCCTCTCTGAAGTTACTTTCACTCTGAGTTACTTTCCTCTCTTTGAGTTACTTTCTTCGACGTAGCTGACTCTGAGGTTACTTTCCTCTCTGAGTTACTTTTCTTGTGTTACTCTCTGAGTTATATTTCTCACATCTCTCCTTGAGTTACTTCTGAGGTACTTCCTCTTTGAGTTACTTTCCTTCGAGACTTCTCCTGAGTTACCTTCTTCCGAGTTACTTTCCTCTCTATGTTACTTCTGATTACTTTCCTCTCTGATTACTTGCTCTCTGAGTTACTTTCCTCTGTCTTTCCCTCTGAGTTATTTCCTCCTGAGTTTACTTTCCTTCCTCTGAGTTACTTTCCTCTCTGAGTTACTTTCCGCTCTGAGTACTTCCTCCCTGAAGTTACTTTCCTCCTGAGTTACTTTTCTCTCTGAGTTAGCTTTCCTCTCTCTGAGTTATCCTTTCCTCTGAGTACTTTCGCTCTCTGAGTTACTTTCCTCTCCTGAGTTACTTTCTTCGCTCTGAGTTAACTTTCCTCTCTAAGTTACTTTCCTTATACACAGTAAAAACTCAAATATTAAAACGTTGTAGTATTTCCCACAGTATGAGTATTTCCTTACACAGACTTTCTTTTTTTCTTTTTTTTTTTACATCATATTCATATTTAATGTTTTTTACTGGATTAGATTCTTTAAAAAACATCACATTCACATCATTCAAATACCAAAAAATGTAATGACATAAATTCAGCGTAAAAATAAGCTTTGTAATAAACACAAATAACCTTCACATTGTTGAAATAATCTGTAGACTTGGATTTGTTGTTATTCTTTAAGTAAATACATGCAAAACAGGGTTATTGTTTTTAAATGTAATTTTAAAGTCGGTGCACCGGCCCCGCCGCTCCAACAGAGGGCGACGCGCGGCCAAACAGCGCTCCCAAAGCATGCTGGGACGGGACTTGAACCACAATGGCGGACTGCGGAGCTGCGTTTCCCTGCCTCAGCCTCAAAGTCACTCTTTTCTTGAGTATTCTCCACTTGAGCTGGACTTTACGGTGGGACGAAAGCGGATACGTGCTGTACTGTCCGTGCATGGGTGAGTGCGCCTGCGCGAGGCGTTACCGGGACGTTTAGGCAGAAGAGAAAAGCCCCAACATGCAACTTTACTTGTCTCCAAGTGCAGAGATGAGCAGGTTTTTGCTCCTGAAAGTGAAATGAGAGCAGTTTTAGGTCATGTGAAAGCACAAAACACGGTTATTTCTAATGTCGCATCTCTGGAATCTCAAACAAAACACTTTAATTCCTGTTAAAGGGGAAATCAGACCAGGTTACAGGTCAGATCCGTGGAGAGACCTCCCCACTCAGTGTACGGTCTGTGTTTATGTGGGTATGAAAACAGCTGTAGCTGAACAAAAACTGTGACATCTCCATAGAAATGAGCATGCCAAAAGGTTACACAGTGCAACTTTAAATGATACACTGCCTGTCCAAAAAACAAACAAACAGCACCTCCTGCTGGAGAACTGCTGCAGGTGATGATCTGTCAGTATTTTAAACCCGACTGATTCGCATTTCTGAAACGAGCACGTGGAAAGACGAATCCCGTGGTCATGGAGAAGAGGTCAGTGTGTTTAGAAGGGTCAAATCACTGGCATTGAGCAGAGGAAACATCTAAGGAGAAACTTACTGTGTGAGGAACAACAACACGCTGAAGATCTGTGTGAGGAACAACGACACGCTGAAGATCTGTGTGAGGAACAACGACACGCTGAAGATCTGTGTGAGGAACAACGACACGCTGAAGATCGATTATGTGAGAAACGACACGCTGAAGATTCTGTGTGAGGAACGACGACACGCTGAGACTGTGTGAGGAACAGACACGCTGAAGATTGTGTGGAGGAACAACGACACGCTGAAGATCTATGTGAGGAACATGACACGCCGAAGATCTGCGTGAGGAACAATGACAGCTGAAATCTGTGTGAGGACAACGACACGCTGAAGATCTGTGTGAGGAACAACGGACACGCTGAAGATCTATGAGAGTAACGACGACCCGCTGAAGATCTGTGTAGGAACGACGACGCCTGAAGATCTGTGTGAGGAACGACGACACGCTGAAGATCTGTGTGAGGAACACGACACGCTGAAGATCTATGAGAGTAACAATGACAACGCTGAAGATCTATGAGGTAAAATGACGCTGAAGATCTATAGAGTAACAACGACACGCTGAAGATCGTGTGGAGAACAACGACACGCTGAAGATCTGTGTGAGACGACGACACGCTGAAGATCTATGAGGAACGACGACACGCTGAAGATCTGTGTAGGAACGACGACGCGCTGAAGATCTGTGTGGGAACGACGACGCGCTGAAGATCTGTGTGAGGATCACACGCGAAGATCTTTGTGAGGAACGACGACGCGCTGAAGATCTTGTGAGGAACGACGACGCGCTGAAGATCTGTGTGAGGAACGACGACACGCTGAGACTTGTAGGACAACGACACGCGGAAGATCTGTGTGAGGACAACGACACGCTGAAGATCTGTGTGAGGAACTGAACACATGCTGAAGATCTGTGTGAGGAAGACGACACCTGAAGCTGTGGTCGGAACACGACACGCTAAAGATCTGTGTGAGGAACAACGACACGCTGAAGATCTGTGTGAGGGAACAATGACACGCTGAAGATCTGTCGTTTGTTTCTTGTTCTCCTCAGCTTCGTTTGTTCTTTGTTCCTCCTCGTGTTTTGTTTCTTGTTCTCCTCAGGTCGCTTTGGGACCAGGCCGATCACTTTCTCGGGTCTCTGGCGTTTGCAAAGATGTTGAAGGACTCTGGCCGTTCCCCCGTGGATCGTTTACCGCATCACACGCCGCCTTACACACGAAGTTAGTGTTGAAAGTGCAAAACGAATTGACTTCTACGTCAAAACATTTTTGTAACACAAAAAAAACAGCCATTTCCTCAAAGGGACAGTGAAAAACAGATTAAACAATGTCCATAGGAAGAGCGCCCCTGTCCTTAGACCCTCTTCTGCAGTAAAACTACAAAACCTTCCATATATGTTGTGTTCTTCAGGTGCATGTTCATGTTAATTGAGGTGTTTGTGTTTCTTCAGGTGCACGTTCATGTGTATTCTGAGGTGTTGTGTTCTTCAGGTGAACGTTATCAGTATAATCTGAGGGTTGTTGTGTTCTTCAGGAGTGCACGTTCATGTATAATCTGAGGTTGTGTGTTCTTCAAGTGAACGTTCATGTATAATCTGAGGTGTGTGTTCTCAAGTGAACGTTCTGTATAATCTTAGGTGTTGTGTTCTTTCAGGTGAACGTTCATTATATATGAGGTTTGTGTTCTTCAGATGCACGTCTTGTATATCTGAGGTGTTGTGTTTCTTCAAGTGAACGTTCATGTATAATCTGAGGTGTTGTGTTCTTCAGGTGCACGTTCATGTATAATCTGAGGTGTTGTGTTCTTGCAGGTGAAGTTCATGTATAATCTGAGGTGTGTTCTTCAGGTGAACGTTCATGTATAATCTGGAGGTGTTGGTGTTCTTCAAGTGAACGTTCATGTATAATCTGAGGTGTTGTGTTCTTCAGATGCACGTTATGTATAATATGAGGTGTTGTGTTCTTCAAGTGAACTTCATGTATAATCTGAGGTGTTTGTGTGCTTCAAGTGAACGTTCATGTATAATCTGAGGTGTTGTGTTCTTCAATGGAACGTTCATGTATAATCTGAGGTGTTGTGTTCTTCAACGTGAACGTCATGTGTATCTGAGGTGTTGGTGTTCTTCAAGTGAGTTCATGTATAATCTGAGGTGTTGTTCTTCAAGTGAACGTTCATGTATAATCTGAGGTGTTGTGTTCTTCAGATGCACGTTCATGTATATATGATGAGGTGTTATGTTTCTTCAAGTGAACGTTCATTGTATAATCTGAGGGTGTTGTGTTCTGCAAGTGAAAGTTCATGTATAATCTGAGGTGTTGTGTTCTTCAAGTGAACGTTCATGTATAATCTGAGGTGTTTGTTTTCTTCAAGTGACGTTATTAGTATATCTAGTGTGTGTTCTTCAGTGAACGTTCATGAAATTGAGGGTTTGTTCTTCAAGTGAACGTTCATGTATAATCTGAGGTGTTGTGTTCCTTCAAGTGGAACGTCATGTATATTCTGAGTGTTGTTCTTCAAGTGAACGTTCATGTATAATCTGAGGTGTTGTGGTTCTTCAAGTGAAGTGAACGTTCATGTATAATCTGAGGTGTTGTGTTCTTCAAGTGAACGTTCATGTATAATCTGAGGTGTTGTGTCCTTCAAGTGAACGTTCATGTATAATCTGAGGTGTTGTGTTCTTCAGGTGCACGTTCCGTACAGTGAGTTCTTCCGACTCGAGGCTCTGTCTGAGTTTCACCGCGTCATCAGTTTGGAGGAGTTTATGGAGAAACTGGCCCCTAAACACTGGCCCCCGGGACAAAGAAAGGCCTACTGCTACGAGACGGCAGCCCAGAGGAGCCAAGACAAGAAGACCTGCCCCATGAAGGTGATCCTCCTGGAGTGTTTGACTGAGATGTTTCTCTGCACTGATCTGCTTGTTCAGGTTCATGTTGCGTTTTCACAAACGGCTGAAGATGAAACGTAGACATGGAACAATGTAGTTTATTCAGTCCAGTGAAGAAGGCTGTGAAGAGCATAACGGAGTGACACAAAAGACAGGTCAACACAGAAGACACTCCAACTCTGGATTGCAGTCGGCCGTGCATCTTCATCGAAAAGCCACAAACCACTTGTTTCACATCAGTGTCAGTTCAGTGGTCTGGGAATTGATCCACAGATGATGTTTGAAACGCTGCCCTCTGGTGGCTCCAAACGGTGTAACTATTGTGTGTGTTGTTTTGACTGTTTTCCAGGATGGAAACCCGTTCGGTCCGTTCTGGGATCATGTGGGAGTGGAGTTTGACCAGTCGGTTTTGTTCGGAGGCATTTCCTTCAACTCGTACCACCAACAGCAGTGGATCAAGAAGTACGAGCAGATATTTCAGACGGAGCAGGACCTATGGAACAGCACAGAGTTTTTGAAAGAAATCTGAAAAATCTAACTCAAACTTGTCATTATCAGTTTGGTTTTGGTTCCACAAATTTATCATATTAATCTTAAGTTTTATAGTTCTTTAACTGACAACAATCACGTCTTCAAAGTTAAATAATAGCGCCATGTTTCCAGACCATTAACCAGGTCAAACCAGGTATTTTCAGAGTTAGTGTTAGCCTCTGAGTTAGCGTTAGCCTCTGAGTTAAGCCTCTGATTAGCTTAGCCCTGAGTAGCGTTAGCCTCTGAGTAGTAGTCTGAGTAGCTAGTCCTCGATACGATCTAGCGTCAGCCTCTGAGTTTAGCTCAGCCACTCAGAGCATAGCCTCTGATTACTCTGATTATTAGCTCTGAGTAGCTTAGCTCTGATTAGCGTCAGCCTCTGGTAGCGTTAGCCTCTGAGTCAGACGAGAATTAGCGTAGCCTCCAGACCCACCACTCAGCACACGAGAGTAACCCAGAGCAGATAGAAACATACCAGTCGTTTAGCGCACTTAGCATAACAATGTGAAACAATCTTAATAATAAACAATTGTGTTACGTAACTTTATCCTGAACAATTACTCCCAACCACACAAGTGGCAGAAAAAAATCGTTGTATTTCAAGAGGCCACAAATCTCATCCAAGTCAGAACAAGTCACTGCGGAGCTCTAAAAGCAAGAAGAAATCCGTGTCTCTTATTTTAGCCGCACGCTATTCTTGACTAGCCCCTTGTCCCGCTTATCTGCTTAGACCCTTTCCCGCTTTACCGTTATCGCTAACGCTTCCTTTACGTTGCTGCCTGCTTTAACCCTGTCCTGCTATCGTTTATCCTGCAACCTGGCTGTAGACCTCTTAGCTTGCCTGCTTAGTCCTGCTTTACTGCTATCCCTTTACCCCGCTTTAGCTCTGCTTTAGACCGCTTCTTTAGACTTGACCCGCTTAGTTGCTTACCTTAACCTGCTTTAGACCTGCTTTAAGGTCCCGCTTTAGTCCTGCTTTAGTCCGCTTGCCTAGAACCTACTTAGACTTCCCTGCTTTAGACCTCTTTACCCGTTATCTGCTTTAGTCCCTGCTTTAGCTGCTTTAGACCTGCTTTAGCAGCCCTTTCCGCTTTAACGCTAGCCTTGTCCGCTTTATCGCCTTGCTCTTAGCTCTTTTTGCTGCTTATCCTGCTTAGTTCCTGCTTTAGACCTGCCTATTTAGACTCTAGACCTCTTGAAGCCATGCTAGCCTTTACGCTATCCTCTTAGTCTGGTTAACCTGCTTACGCTTGAGCTACCTGCTTTAGCCTCTTAGTCATCTTAGCCCTGCTTACTCCTGCTTTAGCCCTCTTTACCCTCTTTAGACCTGCTTTACGCTACCTGCTTTGCCCTGCTTTGCCCTGCTTTGGACCGCTTGACCTGCTTGACTGCTTTGTTCCTGCTTTGTCCTGCTTGTTCCTCTTTGGTCCTGCTTGCACCTCTTGGTCTGCTTTTGGTCTGCTTTTCCTCGTTAAAACCTGCTTAGACCTAGCTTAGACCTTCTTTAGACCTGCTTTTAGTCCTGCTTACCCTGCTTAAACCTCTAGACCGCTTAGACCTTCTTTAGACCGCTTTAGTCCTGGCTTTACCCGCTTTAGACCTGCTTATAGACCTGCTTTGGACCGCTTGTTCATGTTGTCCTCTTTGCTCCTGCTTTTGGTCCTGCTTTGCCTGCTTTGGTCCTCTGGTCCTGCTATAGTTCATGGTTCAGTCCCCTCATCCTGATTCAGCCTCTTTTCTCCCGAGTCCAGTTCCCTGGTCGGTCCACCCGTCGGCTCTGCCGAGGCCCCGAGCCATTCCTCCTACAGAGCACTTGGTACTGCAAGGTTTGGTCTGTCCCAGAAGATGGAGAGCAGGCAGAGAAGCAGAATCCAAAGCTCCTGAACCAGGCCTTTGTGGAATCCACCCTGAGATCGGCTCAGACTGGTAAACCCACTGCATTCGACTGTTTCCTTTCCAGTATGTTTCTTCAATAACAAAGATTTAGTTCCAATCAAGAAGTGATTTTAGAAAGAAATCTCAAACAAAAATATTTACAAAATAACATCCTTTTGTTGACTTAATAATCAGAACTTCGTTGAGAAAAAAATCCGTTGTAGAACTCTGAACACGTTTTAGGAAAACAAGACATTCGACATCAAGATCATTCTCAATCCTGATGATCTGGAACTAATATTTATCCTACTCAGGAGCAAGCCCCGCCCACTGGACGACCCACCATGATGGCTACAGTTTCGCTTTAAACTACTTTCTTTGTTACTCTAACTAGCCCTCTATGCCATCAAAATTCCTATTGTTACACTGCTCGTACTTCTCCTCCTCAAAACCATCTCTTCCTGGCTCAGAACCTTCTCCTCACTGTCTCAATAGAGTGAGTTTGTGGCTTGAAGATGAAGATGCACCGGCGCTCTGGTCTAACGCGGTGCTTTCTTGCTATAACCTCTTGTGCAGCTGTTTGCTCATATGTGCGCTCTTCACATGGACCAGGAAAACAACCCATTTGATTGTTTTGTGCTGAGTCGTTCCTGAGATAACCGTTTTCTCTTAAAGTGTCGCTCTTAGATAAACAGGATTTCTGAAAAATCAGTTTTTTCAGTCGAAACACACGAGGAGCAAAGAAATCCTACTTGAAACACAAACGGAGGTTTAATGTTCAGTTTACTGTATGAAAACACATTACTATATGTAATCAGACTTTCAAAGGTAATCAGACTCATCAGTGAATGAGGAGCAGCAACAGCTAACATAGGATTGGTATGCCCATTACACGGCTGTTATTACAAAGAAATCGTTTCAAGAGAAACTGTAAAAGCCATTATCAGGAGCTCTGCCCATCGGGCGCTAGAGTAGGATAAAGTCTGAGTTATGTCAGACTCAATCCACAGATTGAGAATGACTCAGATGAAAACAAGTCTCTCTACATGGACCCTCCCTGGACGAACTGAGGATTTTACAGCCCCCTGAAATCCAACTCAAACCTTGTGGTTCTGTCAGACTCTTGACAGTTGTGTAGGACCACCTTATAAGGCCGATCTTCAATCTCTGGGAGAGGCATGTCCAGATGAACCTACTTCACGTCTCTGTGGAGAACATCCCAGAGAACCTATCTTCAGTCCCTGTAGAGAGACCATTGCTCCCAGAGAACCTTGATCTTACGCTCTGTGAGAGCACAACGAACTCACCTCTTGGGAGCATGTCCCAGACGAAACCTGATCTTCAGCTTCTAAACATGTCCAAGGGGGGGGAACCTATCTTGCTCTGTGGTAACCATGCAGAAACCCATCTCAGTTCTGGAACATGTCAGGACGTCCTCTCTGGGAGGAACATGTCCCAGGAACCTGATCTCACGTCTCGGGGAACTGTCCCAGAGAACCTGAATCTCACGTCTGTGAGAACAGTCCCAGAAACCTGATCTTCATCTCTCGGGAGAACATTCCCAGAAACCTGATCTTCAACGCTCTGTGGGGAACTCCCAGAGAACCTGATCTTCACTCTCTTGGAGAAATGTCCAGAGAAACCTGATCTCACGTCTCTTGGGAGAAACATGTCCCGAAACCCTTCTTCACGTCTCTTTTGGAGAACATGTCCCAGAGGAAACCTATCTGTCACGTCTCTGGAGAACATGCCCAGATAAACCTGATCTTCACAGTCCTGTGGGAGGAAACTCCCAGAGAACCTGATCTTCACGTCTCTGTGGGAGGAACATGTCCCAGAGAACCTGATCTTCACGTCTCTGTGGGAGGAACATGTCCCAGAGAACCTGATCTTCACGTCATGTCATGTTTCCGGGTGAAAGGGTTTGTGTCTCTCTTCACACGTCGAGTGCAGGTTTCCACGGCTTCGCTCCTTCTTCACGTTCTGATCCTTCTCGTGTTAATCATATCCACCTTTGACCTTTGGCACATTTCTAAGGTTCTCTAATCTGAAGCAGATGTTTGTGTGTTCGTGTTCTGTGCCAAACGAAGCTGACTTAACTTTAGTCTGGGACAGTCTGTTTTTGAGGGGTAAAAATGAAAAGACTTTGGCGAATGGAGCTCCGCCCACTGCTTGGTTCCATCATGGTGTCGAGATGTTCTTCCCTTCACTTCCTCCTGGAACCACAGCGAACTTGGAGAAAGAATTGTGCCAAACAAATGATCTTGTGTTCATTCTTTAAAAACGGCGACTCGGACATTGTGTCTAAAGAAGCTGAACCACACAAAAGTCCCTCTGGGTTTTTTATCGTTTCCATGGTTTCTGAATGTTGGTTTTTGGGAATTTCTTTCACTCCAGTCCTTTAAGTTCAGATCAAAAACTGTGCCACTTTTGAAATGCATTTGACCCATATTTGACTCATATTTAAATCAGAAACCGTTTAATGCTGCTCGGTCATAATCCGATCACAGTTGGTCCGTTTCTTTTTCTCCAGATTTAGTTTCACAAATGTCTTTTTCAACCTTTCACATTCAAATATCTTGTATATTTTTGAAAATGTCACGTCTGACGAGTGAAAGTACAAACAGTGGATCATTTATATTCCTTTAACTTGTTTAACAAAATATATCTCACTCTCTCCTCCTGTGTCCTTCCTCCCGTGTCCCCTCTCTCCTCCCGTGTCCTTCCTCCCGTGTCCTTCCTCCCGTGTCCTTCCTCCCGTGTCCTTCCTCCCGTGTCCTTCCTCCCGTGTCCTCTCTCTCCTCCCGTGTCCTTCCTCCCGTCACTTGCCTTCCTGTTCCTTCTCCTCTCCTGTGTCCTTCCTCCCTTGTCCTTCCTCCTTGTCCTTCCTCCCATGTCCCCTCTCTCCTCCCGTGTCCTTCCTCCTGTGTCCTTCCTCCCGTGTCCTCTCTCTCCTCCCGTGTCCTTCCTCCCTTGTCTTTCCTCCCGTGTCCTTTCCTCCTGTGTCCTCGCTCTCCTCTTGTGTCCTTCCTCCCGTGTCCTTCCTCCTTGTCCTGCCTCCCTTGTCCTTCCTCCCACGTCCCTCTTCTCCTCCCGTGTCCTTCCTCCATGTCTTCTCTCTCCTCCCGTGTCCTCTCTCTCCTCTTGTGTCCTTCCTCCCGTGTCCTTCCTCCTGTGTCCCTCTCTCCTCCCTGTCCTTCCTCCCGTGTCCTTCCTCCCGTGTCCTTCCTCCCGTTCCTTCCTCCCGTGTCCTTCCTCTCTCCCGGTCCCTCTCTCCTCCGTGTCCTTCCTCCCGTGTCCTCCTCCCGTGTCCTCTCTCTCCTCCCGTGTCCTTCCTCCCGTGTCCTTCCTCCCGTGTCCTTCCTCCTGCCTTCGCTCTTCCTTCCTCCCGTGTCCTTCCTCCCTTTTCTTTCCTCGTGTCCTTCAGCAAAGTGCGTGTAAACTTCTGGACGGCGGACACCGGCCCACACTTCATGGCGTCTCCGCAGTGTGTGGGTTATGACAAACAGAGGGCGCTGCCGCTCACCGCCGCCATGTGTCTGCCTCAGCTGCACCACATCCTCAGAGCGCTCAAACTGTGGGTGAAGAGACCTCCGCTCGCTCCGTTTACGTCGCCACAGACTCCGAGTCGCACAGCAGAGACATCCAGAAGACGTTCAAGGGGAAGGTGAGGCCCAGGTGCATTCATGGTGCATTCATGGTGGCATTCAAGGTGCATTCAAGGTGCCATTCAAGGTGCATTCAAGGTGCATTCAAGGGTAAATGCACTTCAAGGTGCATTCAAGGTGCATTCAAGGTGCATTCAAGGTGCATTCAAGGTGCATTTCAAGGTGCATTCAAGGTGCATTCAAGGTGCATTCAATGGTGCATTCAAGGTGCATTCAAGGTGCATGCAAGGTGCATTCAAGGTTGCATTCAAGTGTGCATTCAAGGTGCATTCAAGGTGCACTGTGTCACTTTTCTGTGCAGTAAGGTTCACTTTGTGCACCGTCCCTCTGATGGCGCTGGGTTGACCTGTAAGGACCAGGTCTGTAGCAGGAGCTCGTTTGGCGGGGAAGGGTCTTTATATTATGTAAGTTTATAATGACTTATTCCTGCCTAGTAAAGCATGAGCAAATACTTCATTCATAGTGACAAATAGTGAGTACGGCATAACACACAAAAATATCCTTCCCTAGTTCTTCATAAGATGAGGTTGTTCATGTTCAACTTCTCTCTGTAAATCTCCTTTTGAACCTGGAGCTTTCACTTGCCTTCTGCTTATTTTTAACCACTTTAGCCTTCATAAGGCAATGGTGTCGAGAACATTCAAAACACTAGATGTGATCTGTGCTGTCATTTATGTGTCTCCTCCGACAACTGCAGGACCAAGCTGGTGGTCTGGGAAAAACAGAGGAAGACACAGAAATGATCAGACAGAGCAACATCGACCACATTGACGTTTGAAATATTAAACCCCTTTTGTAATTAGAAGATCTAGAGTGTGCCCTCTGCTGTGGGTGGGGCCACTCTGCTGTGGGTGGGGCCACTCACATGCTGAGTAAGACCAAAGGTTTAAATGGACAGCATGAAGCTCTTTAGCGTTTCTGTCACAAATATTATCCACATGAACATTGAAATCACCTGTTATGACCAAACCATCAAAGTCTGTCCATACAACTTTGTCAGTGCTGAGGAGGCTTGTATAAAACCATGAAGAGAATGGATGGAGACTGTTTTAGCTCCATTTTAAAGGATACGTACTCAAATGATAAAAACACCCCAAAGGACAACCTGTGGGTCACTATTTCATCTCAGACAAAAGCACACACACCTCCTCCCTTTTTGTTTTCTCGTTTTTCAGATTCAAACTTAAAGTTGGGTGGAGCAGATTCTATTAAATCTACATTTCCTTTGGTTTTGTCGAGCCATGTTTCAGTTCAAAACTTTCTTTTCTTTCTTTTTATTTTTAATACGGTTTAGCGTAAAACACATACTTTGAAGACATACAACTACTGTAGGTGGCGGTAAATGCACCTTTTCAGTTGGAACAACAACAGCAAAAGAAATAAAATGATTAATTCAAAATGATTTGGTACATAAGGATCTGACATTGAACACCGGCGTTATCTTTTCACGGGGAATTTGAATCGAATTTCTCTCCTTTTGTCCTTTTTGTTTTCCAGTCTGTGTGCTCTGACTACAGGGATAGCACTAGGGGGGGCTGTTGTCACACGGGGCCCCGGGTTGGTTTCCTTTTATGTACCGTTGCACTCCAGATGACATGATTGATCCTGACTAACTGAAGTATGAACCCTAAATGCGATGTTAAATGGGATTGTTTTTGTCATGCTTGTTGTGGCCTCCAGGTGAAGGTGGTGTCGCTGCAGCCCGACTCGGCTCAAACGGACCTGTACATTTTGGGTCGCGCGGATCACTTCATCGGGAACTGCGTCTCGTCGTTTACGGCTTTTGTGAAGAGACACAGAGACGTTCACGGCCTCTCGTCCTCCTTTTTCGGAATGGACAAACCTGGAAAAGACGAGCTCTGAGGAACGGCAAGACAAACATGAACCAGACGTAGAACAAACATAAAACAGAGGCTGGACTGTAAACGCGTCCTGGGGATTGGACTTCACTTGTGCTGTGGGACAAACACAGTGGGATAAAGTATAATAATACAACATTTATAGTTTTTCCTTTGGATATTTCTTATGAAAATACTGAAGAATGACAGAAAGCTGGCTCGAGGCCTGTCACGAGCACTACGTGCGAGTAGAAGTTGGCGGTATCAAAATGTAGATCATATTGTGAGTGTTGAACATGTGCAACATTTGAATAAAGAGTTTTTAGCCCAAAAAAAAAATTACAAAAAGTGCTGATTCAAAAGTGATTTGAAACACATTCGAGCTCATTCTGAAGCTTTGTGAAAATATTCTGAATACTGTTATTGAAAAAAGATACATTGAGATATTAGTTTTTGTCAGTATCGTTCTGCTGAAAACTGTTGAGCCAAAGAAAAGGTTTGAGCCGTTTTATTTGAGAAAACGCCAGTATTATTGATAACGATGGAGACTTCGTTTAAGGGCCAGTTCCCTCTCCGTGTTCATGTCCTCTGGGTCAAAGGGACTGTGATGACCTTCTGTAATGACTGTAGTTTGGGCTTCACAGCTCGGCTCCTGGACCAAACACTAACATTTGGAATAGTTATTTTTGATCAATAAAATGAAATTATATTTTTACACAAATGACTGGCAGTGCATTGTTTTAGTGCTTTTATATTAACGACCAGAGCAGACGGATTGTGTGCTTTTACACACACAAGGCCCTTCTGTGTGTGTGTGTGTGTGTGTGTGTGTGTGATATATATATATATATATATTAATTACTTATATTATATATATTATATATAATCATTCCCCAGTTTTAGTTACATTTTTCCCTTTTACACAATATTATGTTGATATTTTTGGCATTGTTTTTTTTTGCCTTAATACAATTAGTGAGGTCACGTGACCACATTAGGATCGATCAGCTGATCAGTAATCGGCACTGCTCGGGTTGCCAGGTTCACATAACACTCCTTTAAGTCTTCCAGAGACATTACTGCCTTGAATTATGTGTAAAACTCAACTGTCACTTTCACATACTTCTTCACTTACACATGTATGATTCATGTGATAGAATGGATTACATACAACACATGGCGAACCTTTAAATTCAGATTATGTCGTGTTTTGTCTCGTGTCGTGAGAGTTTCGTCGCGAGTGTCTGGCGCGGATCTGGACGATGAGCTAACAGCGCTCCCGGGTTTGGTTTAGCGCCACAATTTGACACTTTTTAAATGTTTAACGATGCAATTTCGAATAAAAACCTGTCCCCGATGTCCCTGTGGTGTTGACGCGTCCAAAGCCCGTAAGTATCGCGCAGTAAATCGGTGATTTTGTGGCGAAAGTGCAGAAAAAGTCCCTCCTGATCCGTAGCGTTAGCCGCAGATGCTAGCAGAGTTGTAGCTAAGGATACCGGCGTGTTTGCTGTTGCCAGGCCGATTTTCAGCTCGCTTTTCCGGCTGAGATCTACACCTTTAGCCGCTGTTTGATTGGAAGGAGGTAATACTCGTACTTTATGGACATAGTGAGGAATGACACATCAAATATATAAGTATAAGTAGTATAAATATAAGGTTGTGGTCTAATTCTGTTCAGAGCCTTGATAGTGTCACATGTTAAACCAGACTTCTGCCTTCAAACCAAACAAGTCTCGTTTAGCTTCTTGTTGGACATCTCACTGCAATGAGATGCTTTTTAATGCGGAGAGTGATGTCATTTTACAACTGTGGAACTGAAACTTTCGTTCAGCTGAATAACTAAGAAGGTGCTTCTCTTGTTTGGTATTTTAAACATTAGATTCATAAATGTGAAGTCCTCAATGTCAAACCCTTTTCCAAATGTGTCCGACGTGAAGTGAAATGTCTGACGCTTTAAGACATCCTTTAGCATGTTAAAACCAGACACGCTCTTGTAATAAGGCTTATTAAGGGGTTTTCTTTGAAGGATTTGTCATGGCAACAGTCCTCCGTTGTCATGGTGATTCTAAATATGATATATTTTGATGGGGAAATCCAAAATGCTTCCCTTAAGCCAGATGCAAAACCAGTTTGTGTTCAAAATAGACCTTTGTGTGTGCTGGTTTCACATGGTGCTGAGCCCGAGATAGAGAAGAAAAGATAAACGAAAGCTTACATGGACTGTGGTTCCCAAACTGGGGGTCGAGACATGACCATTTTGAAATAATACTCTGATCCAGACTTAAGTCTAAGTCAAAGGACTGAAACTATAAACATGAATGTCTCGCCCAGATTCCTCTCTCTGCTCCAGACTCTGTTTGAGTGGAACAAAACTCTAGATTTGTGTGGGGGTGACGAGGAAAGATACCTCCGAACTACTGGACTCCCTTAAACTCTACAGATTCTCAAAGAGAAGGAGCTCTGCGGTCGGTCTTCTATTTCAGCTCCAATCTACTACGCGTTGCTGGTCGCAGACTCCATGACATTGCAATCTCAATCGGAAACATCCTAGTACGTGTATTTGTCTTTGCCGGGCTCGGGTGTTCCCTTGTGTCAGTCCGCCTCTCTACTTGGCACTGACAGATCGCTTGGGTCATGAGAGGATACGTGAAGAATCCCCTGTCGGTCAAATCTCGTGCTCTACACATGGAAGGAGCTGAAAACATAAAACCAAAATCGAACACAAGAG
Organism: Chaenogobius annularis; assembly: GCA_015082035.1. Classification (NCBI taxonomy): domain Eukaryota; kingdom Metazoa; phylum Chordata; class Actinopteri; order Gobiiformes; family Gobiidae; genus Chaenogobius; species Chaenogobius annularis. Next base: position 27,355 of record BJKM01000871.1, read on the forward strand.
GTTCAGATCTTTAAACTGGTCGGCTTTCAGCACAAGGCTTCTGGACCAAACTAGAATCTGCACTGAGCTCAAGTCTGGATTACAAAAGGTACTAAAGGTTTTTCACCACAGATTGTAAAAGAGAATCAATGAAAATGCTCTGAGATGTGTTCTGACCGCCTGTTTGCTCAGATTTACAAGATCTGTTACTTGTACGTTCATCCGTCCCAATTCGATTTCAGAACTGTGTACCTGGGCCTCAGAAACTCTCTCTGCAGCATGGAACATCATACAAGAATATCTTTGGAATACTAATTTTGGCAGCACTACGAAAACAAAATCCCCATGTAACATTAAGTGACTGACTTGACATAATCAGACTTAGACATTCGGAAAAACTGTCTTTAGAAATCGTTGATGCTTGTTTATTGTTGGGTCTCATGCGTGGAACCTCATTTTCATCATGTGGCGCATTATTGATTATTATTATTATTATTATTTATTTTGATCCTATTTATTATTATTCATTATTCTCCTCATTTGTTATTCTTCATTCTTAAGTCTCTCTGGTCCCAGTTCGTGTCCCCCCTAGTATCTATTGTGGTCAATCAAAATACTATATTAAGGAAAGACATTGTGCCGTCACAGTCCTTGTGGTCCCGGGTGCCACAGGTTTCGGAGGTCCTTCCCGTAAAACTGGGGTCCTGTCATGTCTGGACATGTCTGCTCTTCTCCAAGGTCTGATGTGGAGACTGATCTGATCAGCTACAGTCTTCCGGGCAACGGGTTTTTGCAATATGATGGTGGTTATTGAACGCATTTCAAGTGTTTATCCCAGCTCATGTCCAGAGTTAGTAACAAGCTATGGACACATGCTCCTGACCGCACGCTCTGAGCACGCTCCTGGACGCACGCTCCCTGACCGCACAATCGGGTTAAGATATTTCAGATCTTTTGTTTGTATCGTGGATGTTAATTTCGGGTCACTCTAGCAGTGTGGTTGTAGGTACATATCGCTCTGACCACACGGCTCCTGACCGCACGCTCTGACCGCAACCCTCCTGACCGAGTCGCCCGCTGACCGCACGCTCCTAGCGCACGCTCCTTGACCGCACGCTCTGACGCAACGCTCTGACCGCGCCGTCGTGACGGTGCTCCTGATCGCTACGCTCATGACAGCACGCTCCTGACCGCACGCTCTGACCGCACGCTCTGACCCGCAACCTCCTTGACCGCGCCCTCCCTTGACCGCGCCCTCCTGACCGCGGCGCATCCTGACCGGGCGCTCCTGACCCGCGCGCATCCTGAACCGCACGCTCCTGACGGCACGCTCCTGACCGGCATCGCTCTGACCACGTTCTCCTACCACGCTCTGACCGCACTTCTGACCGCACGCTCGCTGACGCACGCTCCTGACCACGATCTCCTGACGCGCACAGCTTCTCGACCGCACGCTCTGACCGCACCTCTGACCTGCACGCTCCTGAACCACACCCTCCTGACCAACCTTCTGACCGCTCCTGAACAGTTCTCGCTTGACCGCACGGCTCTGACCGCACGCTCTGACCGGCACGCTCTCCTGACCACGTTCTCCTGACCACACGCTCTTGAACTCAACGCCCTCTCTGACCGCACGCTCCTGACCGCACGCTCCTGGCCACCCTCCTCTGACCACCGCTCCTATGGACCGCGCGCTACCGCGCGCTCCTGACCGCACGCTCCCGCGCCCTCCAGACCGCGCGCTCCAGACCGCGCGCTCCTGACCGCGCGCTCCTGACCGCGCCCTCCAGACCGCGCGCTCCTGACCGCGCGCTCCTGACCGCGCCTATCGATCTAAGGAATGCGTGTCCATTCGATTCCTTTCCGCTTTGATCCCATTGACTTTGAAGACGGTGCCACACAAACGCAGTGGTACGAGTCAGCTCTGCGCAGAAAGCAGCCTGTGTGATGGACCCGCAGTGGTAAAAGTGACCCACGGGGGGCAGAAGTGGTGTGAGTGCGTCTTCACCATGAAACGCCATATTTCAGCAAAGCGCCACTACTGCACTTTTTTTAATCTCCAGAGGGGGGCGCCAGGTTGAGACGCTCTGACTTGGCTAAATAACAAAAGGTGCTTTTCTATCGTTCTTGTTTTTGAAACATTAAAGTCACAAATGTTCCATGTTCTAACCCTTAAGACGTCCTTAAACACGCCTCTGCCAATGAGGCTCAACAAGGGTTTGTCTCATTGGAAGGATATGTCATGGCAACAGTCCTCCGTCGTCATGGCGATAATGCCATTCTAACAAGTTATTAATAATGTCTAATTATTGGACTGGTTCTCTGACTCTGTATTTCATCGACTTTTTTGATTGAAAATGAAACATTCTAGTCACATTTGGTCAAAGAACACAAAGTACTCATGGTGCTCTGGGGTCCCTGGGGGTCCCTGGGGGTCCCGGGTGCACAGTTTGGGAGGTCCTGTCTAAACTGGGGGTCCGTCATGTCTAACTGTTCTCTTCTTCCAGGTCTGATGTGGCTTGGTTAATCTGCTCTTGGAGACGCCGCCTTCGCTCGTGTCCAAAATGTCCAAAAACCGGGGCGCGGAGACGGTGAAGGTGGTGGTGCGCTGCCGTCCCATGAACGAGAAGGAGCGCGCCGCCAAGTACGAGCGCGTGGTGTCGGTGGACGTCAAGCTCGGGCAGATCATCGTCAGAAACCCCCGGGACGTGTCCAACCACGACGTGCCCAAGGTCTTCACCTTCGACTCAGTGTACGACTGGAACTCCAAGCAGATCGACCTGTACGACGAGACGTTCCGGCCGCTCGTGGACTCGGTGCTGCTCGGCTTCAACGGGACCATTTTCGCGTACGGACAAACGGGAACGGGGAAAACCTACACGATGGAAGGGGTCAGAAACGACGCCGAGCGAAGGGGCGTCATCCCCAACTCCTTCGAGCATATTTTCACACACATTTCACGCTCGCAAAACCAGCAGTATCTCGTCCGAGCGTCGTATTTGGAAATCTACCAGGAAGAAATCCGCGATCTGCTTTCCAAAGACCAGCTGCGGCGGCTCGAGCTGCGCGAGCGCCCGGACACCGGCGTCTACGTGAAGGACCTCTCCTCGTTCGTGACCAAAAGCGTGCGGGAGATCGAGCACGTCATGAACGTAGGCAACCAGAACCGCTCGGTGGGCTCGACCAACATGAACGAGCACAGTTCCCGGTCGCACGCCATCTTCGTGATCACGGTGGAGTGCAGCGAGCTGGGCGTGGACGGCGAGAACCACATCCGCGTCGGGAAGCTGAACCTGGTGGACTTGGCCGGCAGCGAGAGGCAGACGAAGACGGGGGCGCAGGGCGAGCGGCTGAAGGAGGCCACCAAGATCAACCTGTCGCTGTCGGCGCTCGGGAACGTCATCTCGGCGCTGGTGGACGGACGCAGCAGCCACATTCCGTACCGCGACTCCAAACTCACGCGACTGCTGCAGGTACGAGCGCGGCGGGACGAGCTGGACGCACGAGGGTCTTTAACGTTATTATCGGTATCATGATTATCATTAGTCGACGAAAGGTGAGAGGTGGTGGTGGAGGTGGTTGGTGGTGAGGTTGGAAGGGTGGTGAGTGTTGGAGGTGGTGAGTGAGGGGTTGGTGGAGGTGGTGGAGGTGGTGGAGTTGGTGGAGGTGGTGTTCTATGATCTCGACTTTAAACTCATGTTCTCTCGATACTAAAAGAACCACAGGAACAGGACAGGAAGTGTGACCGTTTTAGGACCCCACATAAGGCCCACAACCCCCTCCAAACACACCCGCCCGCCTGGCGTCACTGCGAACACGGGTGGCAGCGTCACCTGACACCGCCGTGTTGCTTTTAACGGCGGTCGACTGCCGAAAGGTGCGTTTAGCGCCACCTACTGGGGTTGTACGTCTTCAAAGCATGTGTTTCACGCTGTAACGAGCGAGAGAGCGCCGAGGACAGGCAATTTGCAGAATGTTTGTTTTATCTTACTGACGGCCTTTTTCGAAATATGAAATGGGCCGGGGCTAATATGGGCCAAAACAGAATCATCCACATTTTAACTTGACCCGTGTCGTTAGATCAGCTTGATTAAACTCTACTTCCGACGGTCAGACGATGGGAACGGGACTTTCACGTCACCGTTGGACATTCTCCTCTTGTACATTTGTAAAACTGACCGCTGTCGATGCTTTCAGGACTCTCTGGGAGGAAACGCTCGCACCGTGATGGTGGCGAACCTCGGCCCCGCCTCCTACAACGTGGAGGAGACCCTGACCACGCTGCGCTACGCCAACCGAGCGAAAAACATCAAGAACAAGCCGCGCATCAACGAGGACCCCAAAGACGCGCTGCTCCGGGAGTTTCAGGAGGAAATCGCCCGACTCAAGGCTCAGCTGCAGAGACGCTCGGGCAAGAAGAAGAAGAGGAGAGGCGGGCGCAGAGAGTGAGTGCAGAGACCGCAGGCCGCGCCCACGTGACCCCACATTCTAGACTCCACACTTGAATCTGAGCTGGAGCAGGTCAGGATCCTCAGTGGATCGCTCTGTGTCAGAGGTCAGAGGTCAGATGTATGCTTCATGTCCCTGTAAATACTGGTTCTGTCCACGTTCTGTCGACACAAAGAAGAAGTTCTTCAAACTGAGGAGGAGGAGAATTCTTCCAAAAACAGTATATAGTTAGAACGTGTCTAAGTCTAGAACGTGAACACAAACTATCCGTGTGTGTCACGTGACTTCTCTGTGGTCACGTGACTTCTCTGTGGTCACGTGACTTCTCTGTGGTCACATGCTGTTTCCTCTCGCTGTTCGAGCGTCATGAAAAACAGAGCAGAAAGGTGAAAAGACATTTCCATCTGCTCTTCCTCGTCCACAAGCCCTTCCCGGACACGCCCTCTGCCCCGGACACGCCCTCAAAGCTTTCAAGAGCGAGGACTTTGTGTCTGATCCTAAACTAACCCCCGAACAGTTGGAAATGAGGCTCCTCAAAACTGTGCGTAGGCTAACGTTTATTAGCATAGCCGCTAGCATTAGCCAGCTGCTAACGACCTGAAACAAACAGCTCCGCCTCAGTCAGGAGGGGTCTTTGTAAGTCCACTTCTGGACAAACGGGGTCTCTGGGGGCGTGACAGAAGTGAAAGAATCCTTTTGTTTTCAGACCTTTTGTTGGCCCCGCCCACAGTGAGCATGCAGCTTTCGTCCTCAGGATGGCAGTAGAGTGAAAACGGTGACTTTCTAACATGCAAACGAGCCGCACAATGTTAGACATGACTTTACAGACACATTTTGAAACAAGCCAAACATCTGGGCAAACGTCTAGAATCACAATGTGTGTTATGTTTCTCCTTTTGTGTCAGAGATGGCGTGGAGGGCGAGGAGGGAGAGACGGAGGGGGAGGACGAGGAGGAGGACGAGGAGATGGAGAAGGGCGACTACTGGAAGAACCAGCAGGAGAAACTGGAGCGAGAGAGAAGAGCCATCATGGAGGATCACAGCCTGGTCGCCGAGGAGAAGCAACGACTGCTGCGCGAGAAGGAGCACAAGATGGAGGACCTGAGGAAAGAGCGAGAAGCGGGAGAGATGCTCGCCGCCAAAGTCAAGGTTGGTTCTTTTTGGCCGAGGCGTTGGCAGTCATTTTGCCTCTCCAAACTGCTTTAGCAGCATCCCAGAGGACGGGGGAGAGGTCCTCCAGAGTGTGTCGTGCCTATGTCCGCATCAGTGATTTTTGTTCTCTGGTCTAAACTGTGTGTGGATGGGACAAATGGGTTACTGGCGAGCCCCCGGGTTACTGGCGAGCCCCCGGGTTAATGGCGAGCACCCGGGTTACTGGCGAGCACCCGGGTTACTGGCGAGCCCCCGGGTTACTGGCGAGCACCCGGGTTACTGGCGAGCACCCGGGTTTACTGGCGAGCACCCGGGTTACTGGCGAGCACCCGGGTTACTGGCGAGCACCCGGGTTACTGGCGAGCACCCGGGTTACTGGCGAGCACCCGGGTTACTGGCGAGCACCCGGGTTACTGATCTTTCTCATCTCTGACTGATTAAACTGTACTTCAATGGCTTGTTTTAAATTCAAGGCGATGGAAAGCAAACTTCTGGTCGGAGGGAAGAACATTGTGGACCACACAAATGAACAGCAGAAGATGTTGGAGCTGAAAAGGCAGGAGATCGCTGAGCAGGTACAAAGGGTGGTGTTTATGAAGACGAGAGTGACCATAAAGCGTGTGCGGAGAAACGCCCGCGTGAATGTGTCCGATCCGCTCGTGTTTTCAGAAACGCCGCGAGCGCGAGATGCAGCAGCAGATGGAGAGCAGGGACGAGGAGACGCTGGAGCTGAAGGAGACTTACAGTTCTCTGCAGCAGGAAGTCGACATCAAGACCAAGAAACTCAAGAAGGTACAAGAAATGTGAATGAGCAGAACATTTGAAATCGATGAAAGGCTCAAACACGTGTGAGAAGTATTACAAAAATTAGAATCAAGGCAAGAAAACTACAGGTGAGAAGGTCAAAAGAAATCATGTTGTGTGAAAACGGTCAGATATTTGGGACAGATCTTCTTGGATACAAAAAACTACATAGTGGATTTTTTAGACTTGAATAAATCAGGCTAATAATTAGATGTGTCAGACTCTTGTACAGTTTGGTGTGTTGGAGCCACTTTAAGGCCTGATCTTTATGTCTCTGAGGGAAGAACATGTCCCAGAGAAGTCTGTGGAGGTCTCAAACTTTACACTGGACTCGGTAGCTCCAAGAAAATACAAGATAAAACTCTAAGAATACTGAAGAAACCACTCGGAACACGGTTTATGCTGCTCTTCTGTCATGAGCTGAACCTGGACCCGGTCTCGGACGTTCCTTGCGTCTCTGCTCCTCTGAAGGGTTTCTTTTGCTCTTTGCTCTGATCTTTTTCCGTGTCCTTTTGTGCTGTAGTTGTTTGCGAAGCTTCAGGCTGTGAAAGAGGAAATCCACGACATCCACGAGGTCCACATCAGCGAGAGACAAGATCTGGAGCAGACGCAGAACGAGCTCATTAGAGACCTCAAGCTCAAGTAAGAACGGACCATGAGCAATGTGACGCCAGAGACCTCGGACTCAGATGAGAAGTGTAAAATGGACAACTTAATTGTAAAAACAAATTGAGGCTTTTTACGATGGTCCAACGTCAAGAATGAAAATGAACCGTCACTTGACAGATTCACTGACTTGAGGGGTGACACAGGGCTGTGCTTGGTCCCCCCTCCTGTTTGGAACCATTGGCCCAATTTATTAGAAGATTTTAGGGGAGTGTCTTCTAAATGAACACAAAAAATAATCTGAAGCACAATACAAATTGAGGCCCTGACATTTTTTCAATTTATATATATTTTTCTAAATATAGTATCACAGTATATATAAATAGGGTTAGTGTTAACCCTATAGTAAATGTATAAATAGTAATTATTGTGAACAGTGTGAAAATCCGTGTTTTAACTCTTTTCTGTGTCGTCAGGAAGCTGATCATCGAGAACTTTATTCCTCTGGAGGAGAAGAACAAAATAGAGAACCGAGCGTTCTGCGACGAGGACGGGTACTGGAAGCTGCAGCCAATCACGCGCCTCGAGGAGTAAGTCCCACACACGGCCTGAAGCATGTGATTCTGACGTGTCCCTTTGACCCCGCGTGCTGCTGTGTGCAGTGACCAGCAGAAGTCCCGGCCCTGTGCAGTCGGGTACAAACGACCTCTGAGCCGACTCTCGTGCATGACCATGATGATGAAGCCGGACCTCAGACACAAGGTGACACGCCTTTCCAAAGCTCTAGTATAGTACAAGTTACTTTAAAACTCCCTTTATTCAGCTGTTTTTAATGATGACAAACTGAAACCCTTTTCTGATCATTGTAGTGATGTGTGTCTCAGGCTGATAACCGTGTGTGTGTGTGTGTGTGTGTGTGTGTGTGTGTGTTGGTGTGTGTATGTGTGTGTAATGTGTGTGTGTGTTGTGTGTGTGTTTGTTGGTATGTGTGTGTGGTTGTGTGTGTGTTATGTGTTGTGTGTTGTGTGGTGTGTGTTATGTGTTTGTGGTGTATGTGTTGTGTGTGTGTGTTGTGTGTGTGTGTTGGTATGTTTTTGTGTGTGTGTGTGGTGGTGTGTGTGTGTGTGTGTGTGTGTGGTGTGTTGTATGTGTGTGTGTTGGTGTGTGTATGTGTGTGTTGTATGTGTGTTGGTTGTTGTGTGAGTGTGTGTGTGTGTTTGTGTGTGTGTTTTTGTGTTTGTTGGTATGTGTGTGGTGTTTGTGTGTGTGTTTTATGTTGTTTGTGTGTTTGTGTGTGTGTGTTATGTGTTTGTGTGTATGTGTTGTGTGTATGTGTTGTGTGTGTGTTGGTATGTTTGTGGTGTGTGTGTGTGTGTGTGTTTGTGTGTTTGGTATGTGTCTGTGTGTGGTGTGTGTGTGTTGTTGGTTGTGTGGTTTGTTGTATGTTGTATGTGGTTGTGTGTTGTGTGTTGTGTGTTATGTGTGTGGTGTTGGTATGTGTTGTAGTGTGTTTTTGTGTATGATGTGTGTGTTTGTGTGTGTGTATGTGTGTGTTGTGTGTGTGTGTGTGTGTGTGTTTGCGTGTATGTGTGTGTTGTGTATGTGTGTGTTGTGTGTGTGTGTGTGTGTTGTGTAGTGCTGATAACCTGCAGACGGTGGAGCTGGATCTTCCCTCGCGCAGCACCGCGGACTACCAGGAGCCCGTGATCGCTCCCAAAGTGGCGGCGGCTCTGGAGGACGCGCTCAGGGACGAGGAGGAGATCCAGGTGGACGCGGCTCACATCGGCCTCGGCCTGGCTCTGCCCCAGCAGAGCGGCAGCAGAGCGGGCAGCGCCAACAGCCTCAAGAGGAACAAGAATGCCGGGTCTGTTTAAATTCCATGTGTTTCATAGTCAAAACCTCTAAAAGTCCAGTTTCTCCGGTCAAAGGGTTCTTTCAACTGTTCAGAGCTTTTCATGTGATTCTCTTTTACAATCTGGTGAAAAACCTTTAGACCTTTTGTAATCCAGACCTTGGATCTCAGGTCAGTTCTGTTTGGTCCAAAACCTTGGTCATAAACCAGTTTAAGACCTGAACCTCTTTGTGTAGTTGTATGTTGTGATCAGCTCCTTCCATGTCGTAAGCACAGATTTGACCCAGGGATTCTTCACTTCCTCCAAAGGACCCAAGCGTGAAAAGTTTTTTGATGACATTATTCTGATCTCGTATTTTAAAATGACTTCTTTCTGCCTGTTGTTTTCTAAGCTTCAAAGTTAATAATTTTGTGAATTTTGAAACACTTTCATAATATCTTGGTTTAATGAAGAGCTTCTTTGTTTATTTCCTGTGAGTTCAGGTCATTAAAGGTCTTTTAAATGACCTTTAACATTTGTTTTCAGCATGTTTCGCTTCAACAGCTTCAGTTTGTTCTGTCAATCATTTCATTTGTTCTCCCTTTGTTTCTTTTTGGCCGCGGCGACGGCAATGACCCCGCCCCTTAAACCTGCCTTAGCTGCACCCCAGAGAATGGGTGGAGAAACATAGATAGATGTTTGACTGTCTACAACAGTCTTAATATGATGATGATGTCACATGTCCAGCCTTTGCCCCGCCCCTTTGTCATGTGGCCTTTTTATTATTCCTGAACCGTTTTGTATTTTCTGTCACAGACGGCCGAGAACGGGCAAGAAGTCGAGCATGCCGACGTCTCCGTGCGACGCCTCCAGCCCCGCCCCTCCCGTTTACCCACGACCCCGCGGCCTGGTGCCTAAATGACCCCTGACCTCCTCTCGCTGCACCCGCCCACTTTAGCACTGAGCCACGCTGCTGTACAGGTTTAGTGCCAAACGACAAACCACTACCGCGTTCACCGCCCACGGCACACACACACACACAGACCGCACACACACACACACACACACATACACACACACCAACACAGACCACACGCACAACACTCACACACGACCGCACACACACACCTCACACACGCACACCTCACACACCTCACACGCACGCACACACGCGCGCACGCACCACGCACCGACACGCACGCACACACACCCACTCGCACACTCTCAACACCACACACACACACTCGCACATTCTTGCACACATACACACACTTCCACACACACACACTCACAACACGCACACACACACTCTCAGCACATACAACACCACTCCACACACCGCACACACACACACACCTCACACTACACACACACTCTCACACATACACACACACTCCACACACACACACACTCAACACGCACATCACATACACACTCTCACACATACACACACACTCCGCACACACACACACACTCCACACATACACACACACTCCACACACACACACAACACACTCACACACGCACACATACACTCTCACACATACACACACACTCTCACACACACCACACACACACACCACATCACCACTTCACACATACACACACACTCCAACACACACACACACACACACACCTCATCACACATTACGCACCACACCACACAACACACACACACACACTCTCACACATACACACACCCAACCCTCCACACACCATCGACACTGATGGCACAAACGAAACAGCGCCAAGTACGCACACAACCACTCTCACTACAACACTCTCACACATACACACACACTACACACCACACTCACACACGCAACCATCACACACACATACACACACACTCGCACACACACACACACTCCACACATACCACACTCCACACACACACACCACACACACCACACACATCACACACACACATCTCACACACACGCACACACCCACACACACCACACACACACACACACACACACTCTCAACCATCATCACACGACTCACAACACACACACACACACACACACACTGAATTGCGCAGTGAGAATCCACAGACTTCTCGCTCGGACCACAAAGCGTGAACACTGAGCCTTTTACTGACACGTTCACAAAGACCTTTGGAATCAAACCACAAACATTCTGTTTCTGTTCTGAATGTCTGCTCCGCTTCTCGTGCCTTAATCCGTGTGGTTCTCGTCTTCGCTGTCGGCATGAATGAAAGTGAAGGCATCGTTCACACACGGGTGAAATGATGATCAGCTGAGGTTCACGGTGTGTTCCAGTCGTTCTCGGAGGTCGGAGGTCACAGACTGTATAAAGGAGTGGACGGAGTGACACCGCGCGCAGCTAGTCCAAGCTAATCCACGCTAATCCACGCTAGCGGCTAACGCGAAGCCTAGTTACACATTTGGACATCAACGTGTGTGTTTCACGGCGACTACCAAGCCAATCGGGAGCCAGGCGGTCGAAGGTACACGCCCCCGTCCCTCTGAGAACAGCGGCTCCCGATTGGTCAGTTCGTATTTCTCGATTTAATAAGACGACACCGGCAGATTTTTCAGAAGAACGAGAACGGAGCCGGAGCCACTTCCTGTTCCGAACACAGCGGCTAACGGGCTAACGGGCTAGCTCTGTCCACTCATTTATACAGCCTGCGTGGGAAACTATGTGGGAAGTCGACTTGAACGCAGCGTAAAAACGTTTGGAAAGAGAATCTTTTACAAAACTGTAGAAGTTTCAACGTTTGTGGGTTTTTTCTGTTTGGGAGATTCACTGTTTCTGAAAGAAACAAACGAAAATCTGAAAAAACTGTCCTGAACCTTCCCTGCCGCCGCTTCTTTGAGTCAAACAGGAAGAATGGCGCCTCCTCCTGGATGGAACTGCGGCATGTTCAGTCAATGTACAAAGTGTAAATGAAATAAATGTGTAAAAAACAAATGTCTGCCGGAGTTCGAATGACTAAAATGACGAGTGGATCTTTATTTACCTCGACACTTACGGTGGGCACGGTTTAAAGGTGCACTGTGTAACTTTATTTCTTCAACTAATGTTTCACAGTGGCATTAAAAACCAAAACAATTAGCGATATTCTCCATCTCTGCCACATTTTCACCTTTTTATTTGGTTGAAAATGTGTTGCAAAACAAATGTTGCGTAATGCTCTCAATCCCAGTTCAAATTTGATAAAAATCAGAAAATCAACATTTTATTTGATATATAAATGTATAAATGTGTTTAAATGTGTTTTCTACTGAACATTGAGTTTTTTTAACACTTTTTAACCAAATAAAGGTGTAAATCTGACTGAAGCTTCGAGAGGGAATATTTATGAATAAAGTGGATGAGTTTGTCATTTTCATTCATTCATTCATTCTCTACCGCCTGTTCCCGTTAGAGGTCGCGGGTGACTGGAGCCTATCCCAGTGCCTTTGGGCCTTAGGCGGGGTACAAACATTCACTCTTTCACTAAATTACAGTTGCCAATTTTACCCAACACATGCATGTCTTTGGGAGGAAGCCGGAGAGAACCCGCGGAAACACGGGGAGAACATTCAGACTCCACCCAGAGAGATCATGTGACGGTGGGAGGCGAGAGCTCTGCCACTGTGGACATTATTATTATTTTTCTTTGCCAAAGTGACATAGTGCACCTTGAACTTACACAAAATATTGAAAGTATTCAGAAATATTTATGGTCCAATATATGTCAACTGAAGCAGAGAAAGAACAGAAGAAATCACGTCCAAAGTTTCCTCTGGACGGTGCCTTCATGTGTTCAATATTTAAACTGTTCTCTAACTTATTATATTCACTCATTTTTATAAACACGTGTAGATATCATTTTCGTATAGATTGTGTTTTATTTTTTTGAGCTTTGTAATTTAAAGTGTACATTTCTTTTTTTGTCATTTCCGTGTCTTTGATGAAACGGTTTATTTTCAGATTTAAATATTTTGCATGATATTTGAACATTTTATTGCTGGTTCTCACTGTGCGCGCTGAAGTGTAATCCGCGTGGCTGTTCGCACTCTTGCATGACGTTTCACACGTTCACACGCAGTTTTAACGGCTTCAATAGAAAGTATAAGTATCTTTGAACACAAATCACTCGACGTCTTTCACTTTGTTCAAACAAGACGCTTTAAAATGATGAACGGACATGAGATCTGACACGGCCGAGTGTGTGTTAAATGTGTTTAAAGCATGTTACAGCGCCCCCTGGAGGACGCTCACTCTGACTCTACATGTACAGTCACATTATTTAGCTCTAATAACAGTCTAAACTAGTCAAAACTACTGTGTGACCAAAATGTGAAGGTTCCAGTTGAATCTGAAAGGGTTTGTTTTCACGCCGTTCACACGTTTGTCCTGTTTTTAGTTTCTTTACAATGGTTAAAGACGATTCGAAAACGCTGAAACGTGTCTGTGGTTATTCATCTTAGTTTTGCAGTCCAATCATGTAATCCATATAAAAACATTTCACAGCCAAAAAAAAGAGCCAGGGTTTCTCAGGAGAGTTTGTCTTCAAGTCGATGTCGTGTTAAAGGCTGGTTTTCCGCTCAGAGACAGCAGGGGGCGACGATGGACACTTGAAACGCCCTGAAAACAATTTAACCATCACAGGGACACAGACTGAGGTGAAAATGTTACTTAGTGCTGCTTTAAAACGAGGCGGACTCTAAATCCACTCTGTGCTCACAACCCGGCTCGCGTGACCCGGCCCAGCTCTGTGCTCACAACCCGGCTCGCGTGACCCGGCCCAGCTCCTCTCCCGGGTCATGCTCAAGAGTAAAAACTTTTCGACTTAAAAGGTGAAATCAGAGCCGTGTTCAGTTCACTTTGAATGATCTTTATTTAAACAGTCAATGGAACATCTCCAGAGCAAAAGGAAAGTTTCTCACGTCATTTTTTTTCTTTTGTTTTACATTCAGATAAAATCACTTGAACCACTGAAGGAATGAGACGACGAGCGACCTCCAAAACGGTCAAAAACGAGCAGAAATCTGTTAAACACGCGATTGTTCTGTGTCTTTACGAAGCGCCATTCTGCTTCGGAAAGTCAAATTCACCCTCGCAATTCTGCATCAAAAGAACACCAAAGAAAAGAAGCAAAGAGTCGATGAAAAGCAAGTTTGAACCGGTTTGGAGACTTTTCAGATTTACTGTTGGAAAGTTAGAGTCACAAGAATAAACACCAAATGTAACTGAAGTTAGAACGACGGCTGAACAAACCGTCGCACAAGAGTGTCGTTTGTGTTTTAAATCTTAAAGAGTTTCGAAACATTTGAAACATTTAAAGGCAGAGTTTAACCGTCGGCAAAAGGACAAATTGTTTTTGGAGTTTCAGGTTTGGCACAGAAGGAAACGCACTCCATTTGAGCAGTTTGGACTTCTTTAAAGCTGCACCATGTAACGTCTCCTGCTCGTCTCCATTGAGATGCTATTGCTTTGCCTAGAATGTTCCACCGTATGGCATTAAACGCGCTCAGATCTTGTTTTTTCGGAGCGTTTCTTCGATCACATACTCGTTTGTTTTCTCTCTCCACATTTAAACGACAGACGTGTCCAGTCTTTCCTTCTCCCATCGAATCCACTTCATCCACAGACTTCTCTGGGACAAGCTCCTCCCACAGAGACACAAAGATCAGGCCTTAAAGTGGCTCCTACACACACCGAACTGTCCAAGAGTCTGACAGAACAACACAAGGTTCTGAGGTTCCAAATTCAGCTGAATCAGAACTATATTTCTTTATATCAAAAGTGTCACAAAATGAAGTCCGAGTTTGACAGTTCAAATGGATCGATCTGTGATGTCAATGCTTTTTTTCTCTTCTTTAGATTTGCTTCTCAGACTTAAACCTGCTCTGTCCATGTTTCACACGTAAATATCCCAAATTCACTTTTAAATCCTTCTAATGCCGGAACAATGACATCGCCATGGAGACGAGCCGAAAAGTTACACAGTGCAACTTTATTCAGATCCCGTTTCATCTCGGTGAAACGTCCACACTGAATCCAGAGGAAGAAAAGCTTTTGCACATTTCATTTGTTTCAGAGTCGATTGGAGCGAGAATTGTGATTCAAATCTGACTCAACTCCGAACTCAAATGAAGCGTCAGTGAATTCAAACCTTTTTAACAAACAAAAGAACAAACCACTTCAAGTGTCAAAGTTCATCATTACAAACTGAACAATAATATTAAAAGACAGAATAAAACACGGCACACTAACATCACCTTGAACCCGCTTCGAATGGAAAACAACCTTTGGTTTCGTTCTTACTTTAGCTTTAGTCCGTCTCGCGCTGAACACACGCTTGTTCCTGTAGCCTTAAAAACACGGAGCTCCACTTCCTGTTCCATTCATTCTTATGGAGAGTCTGACTAAAATAAATGAATACTGAAGACAAAGAGACCAGTCCCATGTTCAGACCTTCACGTCCCGTGGAAATACTTCTCCTGGAGACGTCTGTGTGTTTATAAAAGGAAGAGCTAAAGCTAATGCTAATGCTAACATACAATAAATGTCATCAATCATGTTCAAATAAAAGCACAAACTGAACTAAACTGATTAATATTGAAGCTAATGTGTGTTAGCCTTTAGCTCGGAGACAAAAACACTTTTAGAAACACGGAGGTTTCCTCGGTCACATGTTTACACGGGACGCAAAAGTCTGAACCTGCTGCAGAAAAGGGCCCGCGGCGTGAAGGGCCCATTTAAGCAGCTTTACGTGGCTTGACCCTTTAATCTACTGTGATTAAAGCTGCACAGTGTAACTTTAGCCACGCCTCTCACGCACATGTTTGTGACTCCACTTTAGGATTAAATGATTCATTATTTTTTATGATTTGACGTCAGTGTCGGGTGTAAAAGTTCCACAGTGCTGCTTTAAAACACAAACGACCAAAGAAACTAAAGTGGTTCAAGTCTAAATAAAACAGTTTTTATTGGTCTGATAATAATCTGTTACTGTCGTTAGGAAACTCGGACTAAACGTGTAGAAATATCAAATGTAAATGAAATAAAGTGATAAAACAAAGTCAAAACTGTCAAAACTGTGTGAAGGTCCCGTTTGTGACTGAAGTCTGGACCAGGATTATTCTTCTCATTCTCAGCAGCCGAACGACTAATCTAAAAGATGGAGTTTTACAGTGTTTTTGAAGCTTCTGTTCACTGTAAAAATCGATCATAAATCAGCCAACTCTGGTCCAAATAAAGTGGAATGGAAGTCATAAATGTAATAAAATCAGGTTCTACTTTCTAACTCTGGATGATATTTGAAAAAACGTAGATTGAGAGTCAGAATATTTCAAAAGGATTCAAATATTTGGTAAGACTTTATAATAACTCCTTTTTACCGGCCGTATTCCAGCGTCAACAAAGACTTATTCATGAATAAACCTCTTTTATTCACGTGCGGTTTTTCTAACGTTCTGCCAAATATTCAGACTAAACACGACTCCAATGAAACACGACATTCAAGTCACTTTTGATATAGTTTTGCAGTGTCGCCGCGGGAGACGTTGCGGGTGACGCGGGAGACGTCGCGCGGGAGACGTCGCGCGGGAGACGTCGCGCGGGTGACGCCGCGCGGGTGACGCCTCGCGGGTGACGCCTCGCGGGTGACGCCTCGCGGGTGACGCCTCGCGGGTGACGCCTCGCGGGTGACGCCTCGCGGGTGACGCCTCGCGGGTGACGCCTCGCTCAGCCTGATTTGGTCACGTTCCTGCTCCGAATCTAAAACTCGTCCTGATGATCTGAGCAAAAGACCGAAGCATTTGTTTTACATGGTTAATCGCTATGGCAACGGTCCCAATTCCCCTTCATTCTGAGACTTGGTAAAACGCCCCTGGACATTGGACCGCTGAGTCGTCTTCAGAGGTCATAGGTCACGAGCAGAACAAGAGACTCGAATAATAAAATAGACCCAAAGTCAAGTTCATTCAGTGTCGACCGGAACAGTGTGAACGTTAGCCACGTTAGCATAGTGGAGCATTTATAGCATTAGCATGAGTGATGCTAATGCTATAAATGCTGTCATGCTGCACAAGAGCAGGTTCACACGGCGACAGACGAGGACGACTAAAGGGAAACGACACAAACTGTCACTTTTGAAACCAAAGAAAAGGCGACCTCTAGTGGACGACAGCGTTCTGAACACCAGGAGCTTCTGTCTCAGATGAACATTCCGTGGTGAAATGTAAAGTTCTGTAGTTTCTGTTGTTGCTGTGACTGTGCAGAGTTTAGCTTTAGCTCATTTGCTAGCGGCAGGGGGAGATAAAGGACACTTCAACTCAACACTTGGCCTCAGACACATGATAAGGAGAGAAAGGTCACGAGTTCGGCTGTGCGTGACCCTAAAGTGTGAGTGAGTGAGCAATGTGGGCGGAGCTGCAGTCGTTTGTATCTGGCGTGTAAAAGACTGACGTTTGCTTCTGGACTGCAGCGGCTCGCTCCGCCCACTCGCAAACGGTTCTGTTACCATGTCAACCGGGCGGGAGCGGGTCAAACGTCTGCAGTTCCTCCGGATACATGCTTAACGGGGAAATGTGGCTTGTAACGGACTTAACTGATCAGGGGACGCGTTTGTGGACTTTACTTTTAGTCGTTTCTCACACACGGAACACGGAACACGGCTCCCGCTTTGACTTTTAGTCGTATCTCACACACGGAACACGGAACACGCCTCCAGCTTTGACTTTTAGTCGTATCTCACACACGGAACACGCCTCCCGCTTTGACTTTTAGTCGTATCTCACACACGGAACACGGCTCCCGCTTTGACTTTTAGTCGTATCTCACACACGGAACACGGCTCCCGCTTTGACTTTTAGTCGTATCTCACACACGGAACACGCCTCCCGCTTTGACTTTCGCACTCAAATAAATAAACTGAATTAGATCTGCGTCTTTTCTTCGACCAATCAAATGAAAACACGAGTGTCGCTGAATGGACAGAGCGGGCTCGGAGGTGCAGTCCTGCCTCTCACAGGTAGGGGGCGGGCGGTGGCAGAGTCGTCGGCCTGTGGTTGGGCCGTACCTGCACACACACCTGTAGGGGGCGCTCTTCCCAAGGTAGCAGAGCAGGTACAGATTTAAGGGGCAGCGACAGAGCAGTGACTGGAAGAGAAGAAGCACAAAGAAAACTGGAAATATATTCAGTTTTACTGCTCCTCACTGCTCCTCACCTCAGTCTCGCTGCTCCTCACTGCTCCTCACTCAGTCTCGCTGCTCCTCACTGCTCCTCCCTCAGCTGCTCTCACTGTCTCACCTCAGTCTCGCTGCTCCTCACTGCTCCTCACCTCAGTCTCGCTGCTCCTCACTCCTCACCTCAGTCTCGCTGCTCACTCTCACCTGTCTCGCTCTCCTCACTGCTCCTCACCTCGTCTCGCTCTCACTGCTCCTCGTCTCACTGCTCCTCACTGCTCCTCACCTCAGTCTCGCTGCTCCTCACTGCTCCTCACCTCAGTCTCACTGCTCCTCACTGCTCCTCACCTCTCTCAGTCTCGCTGCTCCTCACTGCTCCTCACCTCAGTCTCGCTGCTCCTCACTGCTCCTCACCTCAGTCTCGCTGCTCCTCACTGCTCTTCACCTCAGTCTCACTGCTCCTCACCTCAGTCTCGCCTGCTCCTCACTGCTCCTCACCTCAGTCTCACTGCTCCTCACCTCAGTCTCGCTGCTCCTCACTGCTCCTCACCTCAGTCTCGCTGCTCCTCACCTCAGTCTCGCTGCTCCTCACTGCTCCTCACCTCAGTCTCACTGCTCCTCACCTCAGTCTCGCTGCTCCTCACCTCAGTCTCGCTGCTCCTCACTGCTCCTCACCTCAGTCTCGCTGCTCCTCACCTCAGTCTCGCTGCTCCTCACCTCAGTCTCACTCTCCTCACCTGCTGCTCTCACCTCAGTCTCCTGCTGCTCCTCACTCAGTCTCTTCACCTTCAGTCTCACTGCTCCTCCTCACCTCAGTCTCGCTGCTCCTCACTGCTCCTCACTCAGTCTCGCTGCTCCCACCTCAGTCTCGCTGCTCCTCACTGCTCCTCACCTCAGTCTCGCTGCTCCTCACCTCAGTCTCCTGCTCCTCATGCTCCTCACCTCAGTCTCGCTCTGCTCCTCACCTCAGTCTCACTGTCTCACTGCTCCTCACCTCAGTCTCGCTGCTCCTTCACTGCTCCTCACTCAGTCTCTCGCTGCTCCTCACTGCTCCTCACCTCAGTCTCGCTGCTCCTCACTGCTCCTCACCTCAGTCTCGCTGCTCTCACCTCCAGTCTCGCTGCTCCTCACTGCTCCTCACCTCAGTCTCGCTGCTCCTCACCTCAGTCTCGCTGCTCTCACCTCAGTCTCACTGCCTCCTCACCTCAGTCTCCTGCTCCTCACTGCTCCTCACCTCAGTCTCACTGCTCCTCACCTCTCCTCACCTCAGTCTCGCTGCTCTCACTGCTCCTCACCTCAGTCTCGCTGCTCCTCACTGCTCCTCACCTCAGTCTCGCTGCTCCTCACCTCAGTCTCGCTGCTCCTCACTGCTCGCTCACCTCAGTCTCGCTGCTCCTCACTGCTCCTCTCTCACCTCAGTCTCGCTAGTCCTCGCTGCTCCTCACCTCAGTCTCGCTGCTCCTCACCTCGTCTCGCTGCTCCTCACCTCAGTCTCGCTGCTCCTCGCTGCTCCTCACCTCAGTCTCGCTGCTCCCACCTCAGTCTCGCTGCTCCTCACCTCAGCTCCTGCTCCTCACCTCAGTCTCGCTGCTCCTCACCTCAGTCTCGCTGCTCCTCACCTCAGTCTCGCTGCTCTCACTGCACCTCACCTCGCTCTCGCTCTCCTCACCTCAGTCTCGCTGCTCTCTACCTCTCAACCTCAGTCTCGCTGCTCCTCACTCTCACTCACCTCAGTCTCAACTGCTCCTCACCTCAGTCTCACCGCTCCTCACCTCAGTCTGCTCCCTCACCTCAGTGCTCACCTCGCTCCTCACTCATCTCCTGCTCCTCACCTCAGTCTCGCTGCTCCTCACTGCTCTCA
Source organism: Chaenogobius annularis (assembly GCA_015082035.1). Lineage (NCBI taxonomy): Eukaryota > Metazoa > Chordata > Actinopteri > Gobiiformes > Gobiidae > Chaenogobius > Chaenogobius annularis. Next base: position 47,188 of record BJKM01000871.1, read on the forward strand.
CCTCAGTCTCGCTGCTCCTCACTGCTCCTCACCTCAGTCTCGCTGCTCCTCACCTCAGTCTCGCTGCTCACTCCTCACCTGCTCCGCTGCTCCTCACCTCAGTCTCGCTGCTCCTCACCTCAGTCTCGCTGCTTCTCTCCGCTCACCTCAGTCTCGCTGCTCCTCACTGCTCCTCAGTCTCGCTGCTCCTCACCTCAGTCTCGCTGCTCCTCACTGCTCCTCACTCAGTCTCGCTGCTCCTCACCTCAGTCTCGCTGCTCCTCACTGCTCCTCACCTCAGTCTCGCTGCTCCTCCTACTGCTCCTCACCTCAGTCTCGCTGCTCCCTCACCTCAGCTCTCGCTGCTCTCCTCACCTCAGTCTCACTGCTCCTCACTGCTCCTCACCTCAGTCTCGCTCCTCACCTCAGTCTCACTGCTCCTCACCTCAGTCTCGCTGCTCCTCACTGCTCCTCACCTCAGTCTCGCTCCTGCTCCTCACTCAGTCCGCTGCTTCATCCACTGCTCCTCACCTCAGTCTCGCTGCTCCTCACTGCTGCTCCCTCACCTCAGTCTCGCTGCTCCTCACCCCAGTCTCGCTCCTCACTGCTCTCACCTCAGTCTCGCTCTCCTCACCTCAGCTCTCCTGCTCCTCACCTCAGCTCCTCACCTCAGTCTCGCTGCTCCTCACCTCAGTCACTGCCTCCTCTCTCCTCACTCAGCTCCTCACTGTCTCACCTCAGTCTCGCTGCTCCTCACTGCTCCTCACCTCAGTCTCGCTGCTCCTCACCTCAGTCTCGCGCTGCTCCTCACTCAGCTCTCTCCTCAGTCTCGCTGCTCCTCACTGCTCCTCACCTCAGTCTCGCTGCTCCTCAACCTCACGTCTCGCTGCTCCTCACCTCAGTCTCACTGCTCCTCACCTCAGTCTCACGCTCCTCACTGCTCACCTCTCTTGCTGCTCCTCACTGCTCTCACCCTGTCTCGCTGCTTCCTCACTGCTCCTCACCTCAGTCTCTCGCTGCTCCCTCACTGCTCCTCACCTCAGTCTCGCTGCTCTCACTCAGTCTCACCTCAGCTCGCTCCTCCCTCACTCAGTCTCCTCCTGCTCCTCACCTCAGTCTCGCTGCTCCTCACTGCTCCTCACCTCAGTCTCGCTGCCCTCACCTCAGTCTCGCTGCCTCCTCACCTCGTCTCGCTGCTCCTCGCTGCTCCTCACCTCAGTCTCGCCTGCTCTCACCTCAGTCTCGCTGCTCCTCACTGCTTGCCTCACCTCAGTCTCGCTGCCTCTCTCACCTCAGTCTGCTCCTCACCTCCGTCTCGCTGCTCCTCACTGCTCCTCACCTCAGTCTCGCTGCTCCTCACCTCAGTCTCGCTGCTCCTCAAGTCTCGCTGCTCCTCACTACTCAGTCTCGCTGTCCTCACTGCTCCTCACTCAGTCCTCTCTCCTCACTCCTCACTCTCTGCTGTCCTCACCGCTCCTCACCCTCAGTCTCGCTGCTCGTCTCCCTCACTGTCTCGCTGCTCCTCACCTCAGTCTCGCTGCTCCTCACTGCTCCTCACCTCTCTCGCTGCTCCTCACTGTCTCCTCGCTGCTCCTCACTCACGCTCACCTCAGTCTCACTGTCCTCACTCAGTTCCGTCTGCTGCCCACTGCTCCTCACCTCAGTCTCGCTGCTCCTCACGTTCTCCTCTCCTCACCTCTCGCTCCCTCATGCACCTCAGTCTCCTTCTCCTCTGCTCCTACCTCAGTCTCGCTGCTCCTCACTGCTCCTCACCTCAGTTCCTCACCGCTCCTCACCTCAGTCTCTGCTGCTCCTCACTCACTCGCTCCTCACCTCAGTCTCTGCTCCTCACCTCCTCACCTCAGGCTGCCTTCCTCACCTCAGTCTCGCTGCTCCTCACTGCTCCTGAGTCTCGCTCTCCTCACTCAGTCTCGCTGCTCCTCACCTCAGTCTCACTGCTCCTCACTGCTCCTCAGTCTCGCTCAGTCTCGCTGCTCTCACTGCTCCTCACCTCAGTCTCGCTGCTCCTCACTGCTCCTCACCTCAGTCTCGCTCTCCTCCTGCTGCTCCTCACCTCAGTCCTCGCTCAGCTTCACTCTCCCCTCATCTCGCTCCTCATGCTCCTCACCTCAGTCTCGCTGCTCCTCACCCCCAGTCGCTGCTCCTCACTGCTCCTCACTCAGTCTCACTCTCCCGGTAGAACAGCAGGTACATCTTGAGCGGTTCCGGGAGCGGCAGAGCGAGGATTCTCTCCCGGAGGAGGTTCACCGCGGGCTGAGGTCGCAGTAGTTCCCCGGTCTCTCGCTCTTCCTCCGTCTCACCCACGCTCTCCTCCTCTTCCTCCTCCTCTTCACACTCGTCGGCTTCTCGCTCGTCCTCCAGGTTCCTGCACGCTCTCCTGCCTCTCCTCTGGTGTCGGCCATGCACCTCCCTCTCCCCAGACGCCTCCACCTCCTGGACTCCGCCCACGCCCTGGTTGTTGTTGCTGTCGGGAGGGTTTTTGGCCTGGACTGCTGCTGAAGACAGATTACGTTAATGTCTTTTCCATTTCATTTTAATAGTTTTCCCTTTATTCTAGAACAGTGGTTCCCAAAGTGGGGGTCAGGGCCAGAGGGTGGGCACAGCTGCTCAAGGCTGTTTGCTGTGTATTAGTGATAAAAATGTGCCATTTTTTATTGATTTTCCATCACAGGTAGGCTCCAGGGATCAGTCCTCGGCCCCCTGCTGTTCATCATGTTCTTCATGTTTATCAAGTTTATCATGTGCAATAAATCTAGCACAACCAAGATGGTTGCTCTTCCCAACCATCTTGGTTGTCTGATCATGAGTTCTGATGTCAACAATGATGAACTCTTCCCTGCACAGGTTTGTGCGGGTTTGTTGCCACACCAACAAAAGCCCCCCCCCACCTATCCCCCTCGTCTTTCACCTGGTATCTCCCATAGCTAGGATGCACTGGGTCTCAGCATTGCCAGGACTTACAGTCATAATAAAAATCAAACAAATCCAGGGCCCTGTGTAAAAACAGCCCCCCTAGTGCTATTTCTGTAGTCACATCACACAGATGGGAAAAAAAAAATGCGAGTCAGACTGCCCAATCTGAGAAATTTGATTCTTATGTTCTCGACACCATTGCCCCTATGAAGGCTAAAATTGTTCAAAATAAGCAGAAGGCGCCATGGAGACATGATGATTCGGTCAGGGCACAGAAAAGGGAGTGCCGCCGGGCCGAACGAAAATGGCGCAAGTCGAAGCTCCAGGTTCAGAAAGAGATTTACAGAGAGAAGTTGTACATTTTTCTGAAATAATTGGAAGCTGTAGTAACAACTGGCGTGTCCTGTTGCCACAGTAACAGATGAACAAACCCTCCAGCTCAGCTGCCGTTAGAACTCATTTCCACATCCAATGATTAGTAGTATTTTTTTTATTATATGGTGAAATATTTTTGGATAATGCGCTTCTGTAGTGTTTCTCCAGACGTGGTCTGCTTTAGCGCCGGCCCGTTGCCGGCCCGTTGCCGGCCTCACCTGTGAGTGCTGGCGACCACCTGCCTTGTGGCCAGCACCAGAGCGTTACAGTGGCGTCTGTGGACTCGGCGCCGCTTGAACCTGGAGCCGTATTTGTGGAGCCCGGCCACAGCGAGTCCTCGCCCGACGCCGAAGGAGGTCCCGCGGCCCCGGGGCGGACTGTGCGGCGCCGGAGACACTCTGAGGGCGTGACGAATGCAGATCCGAGACAACTCTTGCAGAGAGCGCACCTCGAACTGAGCTGGAGACACAAACACACACAACTGTCAGAGCCACTGTGTCAGAGGCCCTCCCGCCGTGTCAGAGGCCCTCCCGCCGTGTGTCAGAGGCCTCCCGCGTGTGTCAGAGGCCCTCCGCCGTGCCGTGTGTCAGAGGCCCTCCCGCCGTGTGTCAGAGGCCCTCCCGCCGTGTGTCAGAGGCCCCTCCCGCCGTGTGTCAGAGGCCCTCCCGCCGTGTGTCAGAGGCCCTCCCGCCGTGTGTCAGAGGCCCTCCCCGCCGTGTGTCAGAGGCCCTCCCGCCGTGTGTCAGAGCCCTCCCGCCGTGTGTCAGAGGCCCTCCCCTCGCCGCCGTGTGTCAGAGGCCCTCCGCCGTGTGTCAGAGGCCCTCCCGCCGTGCCCGAGGCCCTCCCGCGTGTCAGAGGCCTCCCGCCGTGTCAGAGGCCCTCCCGCCGTGTGTCAGAGGCCCTCCCGCCGTGTGTCAGAGGCCCTCCCGCCGTGTGTCAGAGGCCCTCCCGCCGTGTGTCAGAGGCCCTCCCGCCCACTCTTACGCAGGGGAACGCTCCTCAGTCGTCCGTTGCTGTGTTTGGGTTGGACCAGAGGAGCAAACGACACAGAGATGATCTTTTTGGTCTCCCAACTGTTGGTCCCAGAGCGAGTGATCTTTGTGAGCTGAGGACGACACGGAAAGTATTTTAAAGAAGAATAACAAAGAACACAACGAAACAAAACAGGACAAACGGAAAACATCCAACAAAAGAAAAGAAAGGCACAAACTAAACCAAACGTCCCTTTGAGTCCAAAGTCTGTCATTATCAGACGTCACCTTCTCCTCCAGCGGCATGACCAGCACTCCTCCGATCTTCAGCAGGTTCTTCATGTACTCCTCGTGCTCCTTCTGAACGCCGGCGCCGCAGTAAACCCGGTCGTACTGCCGCGTGTCTGGGGGGATCTCCAGGCAGTTGCCCACCACGAAGGACGGCTCGCAGAACTCGAACCTGAGACGAGACCAGAGCAAAGACATGACATGAACTCGCTCTCTGCACCAAACCGACTCTGAAACACAGACCTGAGATCTTTCACAACAAAGACAGGAATCAAAATGACAAAAAAAAAGGATTTTCCTCAATAATACACTTCATCTGAAAATATTCTCGATCACGCACCGGTCGAAGCTGTCGCAGGTCTTGATGAAGCGGTCAAGTTTCTGGTACGCGTACTCCATCACGTCTGCGTGGAGTTCTATGCCGTGGTTCACACCGAAAGGACCTGGAACACAAAGAGCAGGGAACTGTTGGTCCTCATGAGCTTACATCATTACGACACGTTTAGTCCAGGACATGAAGAGAATGCCAAACTCCGCCACGTTCTCCGATCAAAGAGAACCCCAAACTCCACCACGTTCTCCGATCAACGAGAACCCCAAACTCCACCACGTTCTACGCTCAACGAGAACCCCAAACTCCACCACGTTCTCCGCTCAACGAGAACCCCAAACTCCGCCGCGTTCTCCGCTCAACGAGAACCCCAAACTCCACCGCGTTCTCCGCTCAACGAGAACCCCAAACTCCACCGCGTTCTCCGTTCAAAGAGAACCCCAAACTCCACCACGTTCTCCGCTCAACGAGAACCCCAAACTCCACCGCGCGTTCTCCGTTCAAAGAGAACCCCAAACTCCACCACGTTCTCCGCTCAACGAGAACCCCAAACTCAACCAGCGTTCTCTCAGATCAAAGAGAACCCCAAACTCCACCACGTTCTCCGCTCAACGAGAACCCCAAACTCTCACCGCGTTCTCCGTTCAAAGAGAACCCCAAACTCCACCACGTTCTCCGCTCAACGAGAACCCCAAACTCCACCGCGTTCTCGTCGTTCAAAGAGAACCCCAAACTCCACCACGTTCTCCGTCAACGAGAACCCCAAACTCAACCACGTTCTCAGATCAAAGAGAACCCCAAACTCCACCACGTTCTCCCACTCAACGAGAACCCCAAACTCCGCCGCGTTCTCCGCTCAACGAGAACCCTAAACTCCACCGCGTTCTCCGATCAACGAGAACCCCAAACTCCACCACGTTCTCCGCTCAACGAGAACCCCAAACTCCACCGCGTTCTCCGTTCAAAGAGAACCCCAAACTCCACCACGTTCTCCGCTCAACGAGAACCCCAAACTCCAACCACGTTCTCAGATCAAAGAGAACCCCCCACCTAAACTCCACCACGTTCTCGAACGAGAACCCAAACTCCACCGCGTTCTCCTAACGAGAACCCCAAACTCCCACCGCGTTCTCCGCTCAACGAGAACCCTAAACTCCACCGCGTTCTCCGATCAACGAGAACCCCCAAACTCCACCGCGTTCTCCGATCAACGAGAACCCCAAACTCCGCCGCGTTCTCCGATCAACGAGAACCCCAAACTCCGCCGCGTTCTCCGCTCAACGAGAACCCCAAACTCCACCACGTTCTCCGATCAAAGAGAACGCCAAACACCGCCGCGTTCTCCGATCAATGCAAAGACAGTTGGAAGAGAACGTATTTGAATTCATCGTCTGTTTTCACATTCACCCACCCAAAAACCTGATCATGATCTGATTTCTGGAGTCAGATCATGATCAGATTATGTAAATGTCGAGTTATTTTAAAATCGACTGTGCTTTGTCCTCAAACACAGGAGACCACAGACTCGAACACACGCAGCGCCGGGGGTCTTACAATCACATTTCTCTTCTGCTTCAAACAAACACCAAACATCTCTATAATCTCTGGTTCTTGTCCTCACGAAGCACAAACTGTCTTCTCAGAAAGTGGAGCCGCTATTTCAACTCCAAAGACGAGATCGTGTCAGTGAAAGGACTTTAAGAGAGAAGATTAAAATGACAAAACCAAACTGAGACAAGGACAAACATCTGTGGAGTTCGATTTCGGAGATTTCTTTCAAAAATCAGAAAACCTCACCTATGAGAGTAATTTCAAATAGTCTTAGTGCTCAGAACAATGTTAGTAAGGAGAACGTGTGTCTACAGCCGGAGCTACAGCCGGAGCTACAGCCGGAGCTACAGCCGCCGGAGCTACAGCCGGAGCTACAGCCGAGCTACAGCCGGAGCTACAGCCGGAGCTACAGCCGGAGCTACAGCCGGAGCTACAAAGCTAAAGCTAAAGCTGGAACTGGCTAAATCTAAAAGCTAAAGCTGGAGCTGGAGCTGGACTGCTAAAGCTAAAGCTAAACCTGGAGCTAAGCTAAAGCTAAAGCTAAAGCTGGAGCTGGAGCTGGAGCTGGAGCTGGAGCTAAAGCTAAAGCTAAAGCTAAACCTGGAGCTAAAGCTAAAGCTGGAGCTGGAGCTGGAGCTGGAGCTGGAGCTGGAGCTAAAGCTAAAGCTAAAGCTAAAGCTAAAGCTAGAGCTGGAGCTAGAGCTAGAGCTGGAGCTGGAGCTGGAGCTAAAGCTAAAGCTAAAGCTAAACCTGGAGCTAAAGCTAAAGCTAAAGCTGGAGCTGGAGCTGGAGCTGGAGCTGGAGCTAAAGCTAAAGCTAAAGCTAAAGCTAAAGCTAAAGCTAGAGCTGGAGCTAGAGCTAGAGCTGGAGCTGGAGCTGGAGCTGGACCTGTCCAAACATCTCACTCTGGGTGTATCACACTGAAGCTTCCCTCATGACCCTCTTTAACCCTTCACTCTGTTTCAAAGAGCACAGCGGGTACAGAGAGTGGCACGTACCCAGGATGAGCCCCACCATGGTGCTCAGGTACCCGGTCCCACTGCCCAGGTTTAGGAAGGACAGGCCGGGCTGCAGGTCCAGAGCCTCCATCACCTCAGAGTAAATACAAGGAGCAGACAGGTGGATGTTTCCATGTCTCCAGGCCAAGTCCTGCAGAAGGAACATGGGTCATTTAGAACAGAAGATCTATCTTACTGGAGGCTCTCCCAAAGCCAGAGTAAACAACACTATTTTAGAAGTTATTCACTGTCATTCAAAAAGTTAGTTGGCAATAATCAGTCGATTGTTTCTATTGAACACTGAGACTTTTTCAATACATTTCTAACCAAACATACGTTGAACTGTGGTGACTGAAGGCGTCTCAACAGAGAATATTTATGTTTTAGACTCTGTTTAGTCGAGATAAAGATTATGCCAAAGCCTGATCTCATCAAAGCATGGATGGGAGACCGCTGGAACACCAGGTGCCACAGGGGGGCGCTAGAGGAAATGTTGTTGCGTCCTTGGGCAAAATTATTCACCGGAGTCCAAGTACTTTCTGTCTCTGTACTCGTCGAGGTGTTCGTACTTGTAGGCGTTGTCTCTGTACTCGTGGAGGTGTTCGTACCTTGTAGGCGTCGTCTCTGTACTCATGGAGGTGTTTGTACCTTGTAGGCGTCGTCTCTGTACTCGTGGAGGTGTTCGTACCTTGTAGGCGTCGTCGTCTGTTACTCGTGGAGGTGTTCGTACCTTGTAGGCGTTGTCTCCGTACTCGTGGAGGTGTTTGTACCTTGTAGGCGTCGTCTCCGTACTCGTGGAGGTGTTCGTACCTTGTAGGCGTCGTTCTCCGTACTCGTGGAGGTGTTTGTACCATTGTAGGCGTTGTCTCTGTACTCGTTGGAGGTGTCAGTACCTTGTAGGCGTTTCTCTGTACTCGTGGAGGTGTTCGTACCTTGTAGGCGTTGTCTCTGTACTCGTGGAGGTGTTACGTACTTGTAGGCGTCGTCTCTGTACTCGTGGAGGTGTTCATACCTTGTAGGCGTTGTCTCTGTACTCGTGGTGTTTGTACCTTGTAGCGTTGTTCTCTGTACTCGTCGAGGTGTCGTTACCTTGTAGGCGTTGTCTCTGTGTCGAGGTGTTCGTACCTTGTAGGCGTTGTCTCTGTACTCGTGAGGTGTTCGTACCTTGTAGGCGTTGTCTCTGTACTCGTCGAGGTGTTCGTACCTTGTAGCGTTGTCTCTGTACTCGTGAAGGTGTTCGTACCTTGTAGACGTCGTCTCTGTACTCGTGGAGTGTTCGTACCTTGTAGTTGTCTCTGTACTCGTGGAGGTGTTCGTACTTGTAGGCGTTGTCTCTGTACTCGTGGAGGTGTTCGTACCTTGTAGGCGTTGTCTCTGTACTCGTGGAGGTGTTCGTACTTGTAGGCGTTGTACTTTACTCGTCTCTGTTGTACTCGTGGAGTGTTCTATTCGTTCGTCTCTGTACTCGTGGAGGTGTTCGTACCTTGTAGGCTTTCTCTGTACTCGTGAGGTTTCGTACCTGTCACTTGCCTCTAGTTGTACCTGTGCGTCTCTTACTCTGCGAGTGTTCGTACCTTGGTAGGCCTCGTCTCTGTACTCGCGGTAGCCTCTCGATACTTGTAGGCGTCGTCTCCGTCGTATCCATCTACCGATGCAGAGTGTTCGTGTCACCTTAGCTACATGGTTTCATCTATCTGAGGTTTCGACGTCTTGTAGGCGTTGTCTCTGTACCTCGTGAGTGTTCGTACCTTGTAGGCGTGTCTCTGTACTCGTGGAGGTGTTCGTACCTTGTAGGCGGTCTGTCTCTGTACTCGCGGTGTTCTACCTTGTAGGGTTGTCTCTGTACTGTGGAGGTTTCGTACCTTGTAGGCGTTTGTCTCTGTACTCGTGGAGGTGTTCGTACCTTGTAGGCGTTGTCTGTACTCGTGGAGGTTCGTACCTTGTAGGCGTTGTCTCTGTACCTCGTGGAGGTGTTCGTAGGCGTGTTCTCTGTACTCGTGTCAGGCTGTGGAGGTGTTCCTACCTGTAGGCGTTGTCTCTGTACTCGTCGAGGTGTTCGTACCTTGTAGGCGTTGTCTCTGTACTCGTGGAGGTGTTCGTACCTTGTAGGCGTTGTCTCTGTACTCGTGGAGGTGTTCGTACCTTGTAGGCGTTGTCTCTGTACTCGTCGAGGTAGTAGTCGGCCCGGTCGATGGCTCTGAAGGCTCGTTCCACCAGCTCAGAGCGGATGTAGTACGCCTCCTTCAGGTTGTCGATGAGATCGTCGTTGTCCTCGCCCGCACTCACGGCGCCTCCCATCCTGATGCACAAACGCTGGAAACAACACATTTTTATGGTCAAAGAGAAACGCGTGCAGTTTGACATTGGAATGAGTTTGGTAAAGAGTGTTCTTTTGTTTTTAAGTACAGAGTAAGTGTCCGACAGACGATACAGACTGAGGCAGACGGATGGGAGATGTGGGTGAGAAAAAGTCTTTGTTTGAGCATAGAGCTGCATTCAAGAGAGCGTTTCTGATCACAGTCCGGCGACTTGACCAAAACAGCAGATAGTCACAGGAACGAGGTCACGATTAGATTTGATCAATTTGTCGACTTGACCATAAATTCTCTGAAGTCCGCTCTTGATGTTGCAGCTCCGCGAAAGCAGAAGGTCATTAGGCCAAAACACGCCTCCCCATGGTTAACAAGAATACTAGATTTCTCTTCAGCGCTGTAGCCAGGCTAACAAACTGTCACAGCGCAGTAGAGCCGTCACTCCCAGCCACTCTCAGCGCTGATGATTTTCTTCTATTTTTTAACAATAAAATAAAAACAATCAGAAATAAATGAGATGAAACTCCTCCCACTATTAGCCCTGAACAAGCCCAAGCTGTAAAACTAGTGTCCCATAGAAATCCATCAGTGACACTAGAAAGGTTCACTGCTGTTGAACAAGCAGAGAGAACTTCAGCCATTATGTCCTCTAGAACGTCATCTTGTATTCTAGACCCGATTCCAAGCAGACTCCTCAAAGACATTCTCCCCCTAATTATAGATTCTATTCTTAATATAATAATAAATACACCATTAGAAAGTGTCGGTGTAATCCCTCATTCATCCAGGATTGATCAAAGATTGCCTCCTTAACTCCTCTTTCAAACCATCTTTTAGAGCATTAGAAAGTGGTGATGTTCCACAGTCCTTCAAACATGCAGTCATTAAACTGCTTCTGAAAAAGCCTCATCTTGATCCTGACCAGTTGATAAACTACAGACCTATTTTCAAATCCACCCTTTGTCTCTAAAATCCTTGAAAGAGTTGTAGTTAAACAGCTTTGTCGCCATCTACAGGACAATAACTTATTTGAAGTTTTCCAGTCAGGGTCCGGAGCCCCCCACACACTGAAACTGCACTAGTTAAAGTCACACATGATTTGTTATTAGCTGCTGACGATGGACTGGTCTCAGTCCTGGTTCTATTGGACCTCAGAGCAGCGTTTCGACACCATCGACCACAACATTCTACTGCAGAGGCCCCGCCCTCAGCTGGTTTAAATCCTACCTATCGGATAGGTACCAGTTTGTTCATGTAAACCAGAGCTCCTCCCCCTGTTCTAAAGTAACCTACGGTGTGCCACAGGGGTCAGTACTTGGTCCAGTTCTGTTTCCTCTTTATATGCTGCCGTGAGGTCACATGATCAGAAATGCTCTGCAGATGACACACAGCTGTATTTATCAATGAAACCTGATCAGACCGATCAAGCAGACAGACTTGGTGCTCATCGTACTAGGCCCTAATCATCTACGAGACGCTTTATCTGAGCAGATGGTCCCACTGGACCACGTCAGTGTGGCCTCCAGCTCCACTGGAAGAAACCTTGGAGTCTGATTGGACCAAGAGCTCTCATTCAAAGCCACATAAATCAAGCCTGTAAAACAGCCTCTTTCCATCGGCCGAATAGAGATCAAATCAGACAAATCTTCTCCTGACTTACAAAGCCATAAATGACCTGGCCCCATCCGACCTCAAAGATGCTATAGGACCTTATCATCCAATCAGAGCACTTTGCTCTCAAAATGCTGGACTTCTGGTGGTCCAAAGACTTTTTAGTTTTTTTTAACAAGACTGCTTTTAACAGAATTCAAATTATGCAAAACTCTTGCTGCGAGGCTTTGAAAAGAAACATCTTGGACCTTTTGTCTCCTCTGGTTGCACCCTTCAGTCCTCCAGTCAGAACCTGCTTGTGGTCTTGAAAGACGGTTTAAAACTTTGGGGTCTGTCCTTTCAGGCCCAAAAGCCCTTCTCTCTTCTGTGTGGCCCACTATTGAGTCTGCTCGTTATTTTATCTTTTTTATTGTTCACCATATAATAATTCTAGAAAATCTTTATTATAGAAACACGTTTTTGGACCGTTTCATGGGCCGCATTTCTCGTCTGATTTTCATCATTCAGGTTCTTTTTGTAGATATTTTTTGAGTGATTTTTTTTCCGTCAATAGTTTCCCAGTTAGTTTACATTGCAGTGTTTGCCAGGTAGACTTCAGAGATCTCCATGGCGACGCAGTGTGAATGAGAGGGACCACTTTCACCACTGCGGGTCCACCACCGTCACACAGACTGCTTTCTGCGCGGTGCTGACCTGTACCACTGTTGTGTTGTGTTGCTTTCAATGGCGGTTCTTCTGTAGGCGCCACAGTCTCCGTCTCCGTAGGCGCACGTCTCGGTAGGCGCACGTCTCCGGTAGGCGCGGTCTCGGTAGGCGCACGTCTCCGGTAGGCGCACGTCTCCGGTAGGCGCACGTCTCCGGTAGGCGCACGTCTCCGGTAGGCGGTAGGCGCACGTCTCCGGTAGGCGCCCGTCAGAACTGCGTCCTCTCTCGCTTCAGTGCTCTTCCATTTCTATTTTTAAATAATTGAAAAGAACAGGAGAGGTTTCCAATCTCAATATTCTGCCCTGATTTTGTTCTGCATGTTCACAGAGCTTTAATGACATCTGTAATTACATTGTCTTTAATTATGTTATTTTGTGTTTGATCATTGGACATTTGGGGACCAGAGGCTTAGTAAAGCTTAGGAGCCGAGTGGGCCGCGGCTGCTGCAGTGACTTTGTGTCTTGTGTCAAATGTGTGTGAGTGTGGTTGTTTCGGGCTGGTGTGGAAAACCACACATTCAGAAGAAAAGGACCAAAGCAGGAGCAAAAGTGGGCCAAAAGTGGGCCAAAAGCCGTCTGCAGAAACACAAAGGATCAAACGGCCTCAAACTGTCACCTCAGTGCAGAGGGGACTTCACTGAGGGCCACATTGTAAAACCTGAATGGACCAGAGGGCCACGGCCCACAATGAAGAGAACCTTCAACATTTTGCATTGACGTCGTTTTGATGAGCCACGTCACGTTTAATGAGGCTTTTAATCCTGTAAGACATGAACTTATGTTCTTTAGGTTATTCCAGCAGAGCGCCAGCGAGCTTGTGTGTCTTTTATGTGGATTGTGGCTCTTGTTTACAGTCTGGTTGCTCGGTAACAGTTGTAGAAATCCCTAGAATACCTGTGTCATATTTGTGCTCGTGTCCAATCAGGAAGTACAACTGGAGTAAGTGACTGCGAAATGCATGGCCATATCCTGTACAGTCGCCACGGTCACTGAATGACCAAACCCCTGTTGTTGTGTTATCTTTAATGAGTTGTACGCCTTCTGTAGTTGTACCTCTTAAAGTATGTGTTTTACGTTAAGCCGTAGAAAAGGAGCGAGAGGAGAGCCACTGAGTACACGTACTGCACGAACTACAAAGCAGAACTACAAGAGCTACGAAGTGCAGGAGCGCTCTCTTTTTTACAGTATAGGGTAAAACACATACTTTGAAGACGTACAACTCCAGTAGGTGGCGGTAAATGCACCTTTCGGCTGCCAACCGCCATTAAAAGTAACACAACAACAACATCAAACGGGACAAATGTTGAGTCAAATCTGAAATATCGTGTGACTTTCAACCCAGATCTTCGTCACACGTTTAGTGTATATTCTTTATTTTGAGTACTCACAATACTACTGTTATGATAGTATGGTTTTTTATTTGTCCTACTGTGATTTCGCACAAGTCTAAGTAAAGGGCACTTCAAGGCGAGCGGCGTGGAGAACAGTTTAGAAAGTCAACTTTTGCCAAACGCTGGTGAGGTTCTGTCAGACTCTTGGACAGTTTGGAGCCACTTTAAGGCGTGATCTTTACGTGTCTGCGGGAGGAACATGTCCCAGAGAAATCTATGGCGGAAGTGGGTTCAATGGGAGAAGGAAATGTCTTTAAATAAAGACTGAACACGTTTGCTGTGTTTAAGTGTTTTAACAGAGGTTCTCGACAGCTTTGAGACGCATTGAAGAGAGTTTCAATGGTTTTAACTCGCCGTGATCCGCGCAAAGCCGTTTTCTCCGCGCAGAAGTCACTTTGCGCTCGTCTGCCGCTGCGTTCGTGTATTTACGCCATTCCTGCTCCACTTTCAGCAGACAAACGGCTTAAACGACGCGGAACAGACGCAAACGAACACAAATACACACGTTCGGTAAACGCGAGTCCAGCGAAGCGGAAACAAACCCGAGAGAACGCGTTGTTTTTGTTCTCGCTGCAGAAACGCCGAGGAGCTGGAGAATGCACGGCACAATCAGCGGCGAAACGGCGCAAAAAAACCTCCCGAAACCAACGGCCACGGCGGGTTCGAAACGTCCCACGTCCACGCCACGGCTGTACCTGAGCGTGGATGTGCAGAAGAGCGGCCTGTCTGCGCGCTGGTCCCCCGGCCAAGGCGTGTTTTTGTCGGCGGAGCGGCGCAGGAGACTCCGCGGCTTCAGGCGCGGGATGTAAACATACGGGCCAGCTGACGCCATGACGTCACAGCGGCGCGACGGACGTCACAGCGGCGCGACGGACGGAGCACGTTTCTGTGGCCCGCCCACTTTGGAGAAATATAAACAATGAAAAGAATATTACGTTTACGCCGAAAAACTGCGGTCAAAGTACGAGGACGTTTGTGTTTAACGATTGAGACTAAATCCGTTTTGACTCATTAAATAAAGAGTTAAATCATGATTTAAATAAAGTTAAATCATGATTTAAATAAAGAGTTAGATAAAAACTTAAATCATGATTTAAATAAATCATGATTTAAAGAGTTAAATCATGATTTAAATCATGATTCAAATAAAGTTAAATAATGATTTAAATAAAGCGTTAAATAAAGAGTTAAATCATGATTTAAATATGATTTAAATGAAGAGTTAAATCGAGTTAAATAATGATTTAAATAATGATTTAAATAAAGTTAAATAATGATTTGAATAAAGCTTAAATAAAGAGTTAAATCATGATTTAAATAAAGAGTTAAATAATGATTAAAATAATGATTGAAATAAAGAGTTAAATAGAGTTAAATAATGATTTGAATAAAGAGTTAAATAAAGAGTTAAATAATAATTTAAATCATGATTTAAATCATGATTTAGATAAAGATTTAAATAAAGAGTTAAATAATTATTTAAATAAAGAGTTAAATAATTATTTCAATAATTATTTCAATAAAGAGTTAAATAATTATTTAAATGATTATTTAAATAAAGAGTTAAAGCAGTTTGTGAGTTAAAGGTTTTAAAACTATGGTTTTGTTTGGTGGAATAAAACCCGCTCCTAATATTTAGTTTTAAATCAGTCAAGTTGCATTTTGTGAGGAAAAGCACCTTCTTGTCGCTGGACGTGTTCACTCTGTCTTGAATGTTCCACATTATGGCATTATATTACATTTTCTCTCACAGATGCTTTTTTGAGCCCACGGCTTGTCTTGGAAAACTGTGAGCGACCTTGCCTCCCCACAGATCTGACCTGTAACTCGGCCTGGCGGTGTCAGGTGTTTGTCTCCATGGTTACCAGCGTGTTTGTGTCCTTGTAAGCCTCTTCACCTCTGCCTGATGTAAAGAGTGTTTCTAAAGCTCTCAGTGGAACTTGACCTGATTATTGAACATGTTTACTGAACTCAGATCAGGTGTTCTCAGATTAAGATCTGGACATGTTTATTTTAGTCTCACACTCAACACTCAACAGCAAAACAGGCTTTTATGAACTTTGCTCCTGGTTTATGGACGGTATCTTATTTGATGTCTTTTACTGAATTCGAAGCTCTTTTTTACCCTCGGGGCCAGTGCTCTTGTTTTAAATCATTTTATTTCATATTGTGTGTTTCTAAAAATGTGTTTTGCTTTATTTATTCGTTGATTATTTTACATAATGTTTTATTGGCACCTGTGTGTCCTGTGTCTGTATTTCATTTGTAAATGTTCTTTTGTGCTGACAGGGCGTCAATGAGAGCTGGCGCTGTAGAAATAATAGTTCAAATAAAAACATGAAATGAATCTAATGTGTGTGTGTGTGTGTGTGTGTGTGTGTGTGTGATTGGTGGGAGGAGTGAAAGTACAATAATGTGAAATGTATGTGTTCAAAGGAGCGCTGTATAATAGAATCTACAACTATTATGATCATGATTATGATTATTATTATTATTACTATTATTATTATTATTATTATTATTATTATTATTATTATTATTACTAATATCTACTGTATTTTACAGCAGTCCAACAGGCGCCAACAGAACATCCGAGGTGCAAATGTGAATCTTTTAATGGCCAAACCAAAGTTTGTTGTAAAAATCACCCAAATTTATTAGTGAAGTAAAAGAACCCGACATAAGTGTCTTGCCCAAGCACACAACGGCAGTGTGATGTGAACCACAGTGTGAGTAACAAAGGCGACACGGGTCTGGGTTTTGTAAAGAAAAGCTCTTTACGTCATTCCGAAAAAGGTTTTTTAATTCAAAATGAACTCGAGTCCTGGAAATGTCCTCAAACGTGACTGTAACTGCGTGTTTGTCCAACAGAGGGCAGTGCTGCTCCATGTCAGGTCGTGCAGTGAGTTCTCCCGTTTGTCAGGAGGGGGCGCTGTCTCTTTTATTAGAATATTGAGGCTCGTGCAGTAAACGAGCTCCAACTCTGTTTCTGAAGTGTTTCTCGCCTTTGGACGAGGGCGACGCCCTCTTTGAGCCGTAAAGAGTCGAACTAGACACAGATCATGGACACGGTCAACTTTGAAAATGTTTCATGTTTCATGAGACACCATTTCCCCAAAGAAGGTTAAAGCGGTTAAGAATACGCAGAAGGCGCCATGGCGACACGATGATCCGGTCGGGGCGCAGAAAAGGGAGTGCCGTAGCAACAGCATTCTGTTAGCGACAGTAAACAGACTGACAAACCCTCCAGCTCCAAGGACAAGGTCCAGACCATTAAGACCACCATCATTCCCACGGATTCCATCCTCCGGTCAAACACCTGGAGCTCCGTTTGCACCTGAGACCTTCTCCAGTTCCACGTCCTCCACTTGTGGCACTTTTAAAGTCCGTGCTGCGTCGGGCCAATTCCACTGACTAAAAATAGTCAACATGTCACTTAAATCTGGGCCATTCCCAACGGCCCTGAAAACTGCGGTTATGGACCCCACAACTCTAAACAATCATGGACCCATTTCAAATGTGCCTTTCCTGGAAAAGTCCTTGAAAAAGTCATTTATCAACAGCGTCTTCAGTCCCTCATTAGTGACTCCACTGATGTCTTCACACCTGGTTTTAGGCTCTCATTAAGGTGGCGAATGACACCCGTCTGAGCACTGATGAGGGTCTCTGTTTCAGTCGGGCTGGATCTCAGTGCTGCATTTGACCCTGTCCATCGTGGGTTCTTCTGCAGGGATTGGAGGACAGGGTGGGCATCACTGGTATGGCCCTGGGTTGGTTGCGGTCCTACCATGAAAACCGGAAATACTTTGTTGAGATTGGTGACTGGCGCTGACCTGTGGGGTGCCCCAAGGGTCAATCCTTGGACTCCTTCTGTTCAACCTCTACATGCTGCTGTTGGGACAGTTAATACAAAACAGTGGTGTGTCCTATCACAATGATGCAGACGACGCTCAGATCTATGTTTCCATGACGACAGGTGAATATGGACCAGTGGATTCACTCTGTCACTGCATCCAACAGATCAGTGTGTGGATGAAAACAACTTTCTCCAGCTGAACTCAGACAAGACTGAAATCCTGGTCTTTGGCCACAGAAACAAAGTGTTCACAGTCCTCCTCCAGAGTCTCCTCCGGAGTCTCCTCCAGAGTCTCCTCCGGAGTCTCCCTCCAGAGTCTCCTCCGGAGTCTCCTCAGAGTCTCCTCCGGAGTCTCTCCTCCTCCAGAGTCTCCTCTAGCTCCTCCACAGTCTCCTCCAGTCTCCTCCAGAGTCTTCCTCCAGAGTCTCCTCCAGAGTCTCCTCAGAGTCTCACTCCAGAGTCTCCTCCGGAGTCTCCTCCAGAGTCTCCTCAGAGTCTCCCTAGTCTCCTCCACAGTCTCTCTCAGAGTCCCTCCGAGTCTCCTCCAGAGTCTCCTCCACAGTCTCCTCCAGAGTCTCCTCCACAGTCTCCTCCAGAGTCTCCTCTAGTCTCCTCCACAGTCTCCTCCAGAGTCTCCTCAGAAGTCTCCTCCAGAGTTCCTCCACAGTCTCCCAGAGTCTCTCCAGAGTCTCCTCCAGAGTCTCCTCCAGAGTCTCCTCCAGAGTCTCCTCCACAGTCTCCTCCACAGTCTCCTCCAGAGTCTCCTCCAAAGTCTCTCTTTAAAGTCTGTAAACAAAGTAAGACTTTTAGGAGTAATAATGGACTCAGACCTGAACTTCAACAGCCACATCAGTTCTATAACATCAGCTTTTTTCCATCTAAAAAACAGCCAAAATCAAAAGTCTCGTGTCTAAACCAGACCTGGAGAGACTTCTCCATGCGTTTGTCTCCAGTAGATTTAGACTGCTGTTTACGGCCTGCTCACTGGCCTCTCTGAGGACCTCAGGGACCGGCCTCCTGCTGGTGCCAGAGTCAGGACTTTGGGGCAAAGGTCTGGAAGCTAAAGACTGTGTTGTTTAGCTGCACCTATGACTGAAATACTTTAATCTGGTTTTGAATATTTTAAATATCCTTGTTAATGTATATTTTATTTATTTTATTGTGATTCACACCGTATTGTGTTTTTGATGTGTTTTTAACGTAAAGCACTTTGATTGTGCTTATAAATAAAATGTTATTGATTGACACTAAATTAAAGTACTCTTGGATTGTTCCTCTCCTACTGGACTAACAGCTCCTCCTACCGGAATAACAGCTTCCTCCTACTGGAATAACAGCTCCTCCTACTGGACCAACAGCTCCTCCTACTAACAGCTCCTCCTACAGCTCCTACCGAGCAGCTCCTCCTAAACAGCTCCTCTAGCTAACAGCTCCTCCTACTAAACAGCTCCTCCTACTACAGCTCCTCCTACCGGACTAACAGCTCTCCTACCGGATAACAGCTCCTCCTACTAATAACAGCTCCTCTTACCGGACTAACAGCTCCTCCTACCGGACGCAACAGCTCTCCTAACCGGACCAACAGCTCCTCCTACCGGACAACAGCTCCTCCTACTGGAATAACGCTCTCCTACTGAATAACAGCTCCTCCCTACGGACAAGCTCTCCTACCGGACAACAGCTCCTCCTACCGAATAAGCTCCTCTACTGGAATAACAAGCTCCTCCTACTGGACCAACAGCTCCTCCTACCGACAACAGCTCCTCCTAGCCGGAATAACAGCTCCTCCTTACCGGAATAAGCTTCCTACGGAATAACAGCTCCTCACTACTGGACCAACAGCTCCTCCTACCGGCCAACAGCTTCTCCTACCCGGACTAACAGCTCCTCGCACCGGACAACAGCTCCTCCCACCGGACCAACAGCCCCTCCCACCGGACCAACAGCTCCTCCTACCGACTGACTTCTACGGACTAACAGCTCCTCCTACCGGAATAACAGCTCCTCCTAGCGACAACAGACTCTCTACCGACTAACAGTCTCCTCCTACCGGAATAACAGCTCTCCTACCGGACTAACAGCTCCTCCTACCGGACCAACAGCTCCTCCCTACGGACCAACAGCTCCTCCTACCGGACCAACAGCTTCTCCTACCGGACTAACAGCTCCTCCCACGGACCAACAGCTCCTCCCACCGGACCAATCAGCTCTCCTACCGGAGCTAACAGCTCCTCCCTACCGGACCAACACAGCTCCTCCTACCGGACTAACAGCTCCTCCTACCGGAATAACAGCCTCCTACTGGAATAACAGCTCCTCCCACCGGACCAACAGCTCCTCCTACTGGAACCAACAGCTCCTCCTACTGGACTAACAGCTCCTCCTCTGGACCAACAGCTCCTCCTACGGATCCTAACAGCTCCTCCTACTGGACAACAGCTCCTCCCCCCAACCAACAGCCCTCCCAACCGGACCAACAGTCCTCCTACCGATCTAACGCTCCTCCTACCGGACCGCAACGCATTCCTCCTACCCGGACTAACAGCTCCTCCTACTTCGAATAACAGCTCCTCCTACTGGACCAACAGCTCCTCCCACGGACCAACAGCCCCTCACCGGACCAAACAGCCCTCAACAGCCCTCCCACGGACCAACAGCTCCTCCTACCGACCAACAGCTCCTCCTACTGGACAACAGCTCCTGCATGTGCTGCATGTCCTTGCCCTCGCTCATCCCCGTTTCACACACGCACTGCCTCTGTCCCTGGAGCCCATGACTTCAGTCCTGAAGCGGCCTTCAGATGTCACAGCAGACAAACGTTTAAACACGTGCAGAAACGTGCTTTGTTTTAATGTGTCTCACGTTTTCTGTATGAAAAGTGCTTTACAGACAAAGTGCGATCGATCGTGAGTCGTGTCTGATCAGGACCTGGCAGCAGTTCTAACGTGTCCATTTAATTTAAAAAAAAAAGGCTTGAAATGAGAATATGAAAAGCTTGGTTATATTCAACTTAAGTAAATTCAAAAAATCTTAAAATTGCTTAAATGAAGTCGTATTTACCAAAAAAAAGACAAAAATCCTATTGATCTTGAAAAAAAGAACACAAAAAAGCCATAAAGAACAAGTGAAGTAATAACCGTGGTGAATTCTCACGTTTCCCCATGTTTTGCGTGTGGAATCGACGTGACTCAGACTCAGACTTGTCTATGTTTCTTTATTGGTATTTTTTCATAGAGAACATTTAAAATGGTTCAAACTCTCACAATAACTGACATCACTGCTCTGCTTAATACACGGACACAGAAAACAGGGGGACACTTTTAACAGACGCACGTCACAAACTCCCGACTACATTTTTACCCCGAAAGTCCAACCAAACCCCCCCCCCCCCCCCACCCCACACACACCCACACACGCCTCCCCCAAAGCAAAGACATGAGGAGCACAGCCAAGAATTATCCCGCTTTACAAAAAACGGTGCAAAGGAATCGTCTAGAAAAGTAACAAAAACTCCTTAAAATCTATTGAAGTGCTTGAAATTTTGGAAGTTTTGTTGTTCTTTTTTTTTTTCCTTTTTAAAATATCAACACCTAGAAAAATCACCAGTAAAAATAGCTCATCTCTGTAAAAATGTGCTAGCAGGACAACCCTTGGCCGTGGCGTTTTTTTGTCACAAACTATTTTTTTTTGTTTCATTTTTCAACAGTTTTGTCTTCAATACAAACAACAAGTATAACACTGTTTTTGCCTTAATACAAATATGTACACAGACTGGTCGAAAATAATGCCCTGCACACGATGCATTTCTATGGGACGACGAGAGAGCTGGTTACCTGAATTTAAAAGAGGGATCACAGTTTCTTTAGCCTAAAACGGAAGAAGCGCGAGGGTTGGAGTCTCTGTCACTAAAGTCCCTAAAACCCGGAGCCGGAGCCGGAGCCGGAGCCGGAGCGTTCGGGACATTGTTGCCGACTGTAAACATGACAGAGTGAGATGAGCGTGAAGGCACAGGAGACACACACGACGCACGCTTTTGGTTTCGCTCAGAGTCAGAACGCCGTCTCGCGGCCGGAGCCGGTCCAGTCCGAGCGTTGACTTTTCGCATACATTTTGTTGCAGGTGCTTGAGGGAAGCAGGGCCCTGACCAGTTAGATTTTCAATTTACTTTGAAACCATTTGAGAACAAACCGCTCGTATTCTTCGCTCAGGACTTTTATGTAAATAAGAAAACATACAGTGCGTGGGCCGCCACCGGAGGCAGCGCTCGCATTCTGACATTTCTGAAAACGCTCTTCTTTCATGGCCTCTCTGTTTTTCATTTACATACCTCAGGAGACAATTTCATCAAGCAGTTTAAAAGGGGTCATGCCATATCAAACAAGAGCAGAATATCCACAGTCTGTACACTCTGCGGTCGTGCATTACTTTCACCAAATGCATCAGAACTCTTTCCTGAGGAAAGGTCACACAAACAAGGGACGGGTTTAAAGTCTTTGACATTCTTCTGAGTGATGGACACAGATTTATGCACAAACGCCTCCTCCACACACAGGGAGATCCGGCAGATCAATGTCCCACTCCCACACTCCTTCACAGGGGCCGCAGCAGGGCCCCGGGGCCCACGACCCTCTGCCTCCGCCCCAGGCACCTGACGACCGCCGCCATCTTTTGGTTTGTTTGGAGAGTTACGCTCTCTTCCCACAGCCGGCTCAACAAAGCCACACACATCAACAACAAACCGTCACAAAGCGCCCTCTAGAGGGGAAAACTATTGCGCGAGTGGACGCGACCCAAATGCTGGCATTTCAATGGTTTCAGAAAGTGCACATAGAGTTCATTCTACATCGTCTAAAAGCGGCACACGACTCAGACTTGGCTCGGATCGGCACGAGTCCAACAGACTTAACCACACAGACACCGAGCACATGGTCATTCTACGTCACAAAGGAACAACGAGCGACAGCAGCCGACCGCAGAACATCATTCAGAACCGCGTTTGGTTCTGCCTCACGACCAAGAGTTCTGTTAAAGCCACAGTAAAGCAGGTCTTTTACCGTCCGTCTCAGCGAGGGATCCTTTGAGTTCAGTACAAGAAGTGGACAATTACACTGGAAAAATATACGTATGTTTATATTCATATATATATAGCATCTTTAAACTCTATTTGTACAGAATGTATATACTGTGTACGTATGGCCTTCGTGGCAGAGAAATAAAGGCATCTGAAACAGCTCTCTGGAGTTACAGAAGTGAGAATCAGAACCAAACCGTCTCAGTGGCACTTTGTGCATTAAAGTAACATCTAGAGTAAGGCTACACGGGTGTGTGTGAGACGCTCGACAGAAGGGGGCGCTGTGCCGACGTCATGGGGTCCAGCTGCAAACGGCTGAACAGAGACCTGACGCGTACCTCCGACTACACTGCAAAAAAGAAGGAGCTACAAGAGGCCAAACGGCTCCAATTCAGAAGATTCTTTTGAGGAGATTTGACCTGGACCTGGACCTGGACCTGGACCTGGACCTGGACCTGGACCTGGACCTGAACCAGACCTGGACCAGAACCAGGACCTGGACCTGAACCAGGACCAGGACCTGGACCAGGACCAGAACCAGGACCTGGACCTGGACCTGGACCAGGACCTGGACCTGAACCAGGACCAGGACCTGGACCAGGACCAGAACCAGGACCTGGACCTGGACCTGGACCTGGACCAGGACCTGAACCAGGACCTGGACCTGGACCAGAACAGGACCTGAACCAGGACCTGGACCTGGACCAGGACCAGAACCAGGACCTGGACCTGGAACCAGGACCAGGACCTGGACCAGAACCAGGACCTGATGACCTTGAAGCCCGACCAGGACCTGGGACCAGTTAACCCAGCCACTGGACTCTGAAGGCGAGGACCAGGACCTGGAACCAGCATACCCAGCACTCAGACCTGTTATGCCTGACCCTGGACCACGACCCTGACCCTGAACACAGGACCATGGACCTCCGGGGACCAGGACCAGAAAACCCAGGACCTGCGACTACATGCGACCTGGAGTCGCGAGGACCACAATAGAAAGCCCTCCCAGTAAGACTGAGGACCTGCGACCAGACCTGGACCTGGACCTGAACGGACCTGGACAGGACCATGGACCCGGACCTGACAAGGACCAGAAACCGGGACTACGAGCCGCACCAGGACGCAGTGTGAAACGCAGCAGCGAACGGCGTAGTTCAAACCTCCACGTCAGTAGAAGAAAGAAAACATTGCCCATTACGAAGATCAATGCTAGCAGTTTCATGTCGTCAACCCAATAACTAACTCCTCGTGGACTGTTTCCCGCTCGATGTTAGAACTAAAAAAGTGAATGTGTTAAAATGATAGTTACATGAGCGGGATCGAGCGTTGGACCAGGAACTAACTTTAGACTTCAGAAGCAAAGATATGAGACTTTCTGAAGGTCGAGTCAAACCCCGCCAGAACAAATAATGTCGTCATATTTCGGATGAATCGTGCGTCTGATTTAACCCCGTCAAAAGCGGCTCAAATGAACGTCTGAATTGGGCCATGTGGGCTCCGGTGGCACAGTTTTTGCCGTGTAATGTTGGGCCTTTCATGGCGGAGGATGGGATGAGCCGCGCTGGGCCGCTACAAAGCGCTTCGAGAGGTAACATCCACAGACCTACGTTTTTGTATTGTTTTTGTAACTTCAACTTTGACCTGACCAAAGCACGAGATGGCCAACACACGAAACCAACACAGAAACCAGCCAGAAC
Source organism: Chaenogobius annularis (assembly GCA_015082035.1). Taxonomy (NCBI): domain Eukaryota; kingdom Metazoa; phylum Chordata; class Actinopteri; order Gobiiformes; family Gobiidae; genus Chaenogobius; species Chaenogobius annularis. The sequence continues at coordinate 71,257 of BJKM01000871.1, forward strand.
AGAACAACGCTGTGTTTGGCCTCCTTCAAACGCTGTGTCCAGAAGGAGTTTGTTTGTTAATTTGAACCCCGAACTCGAATCGAACTCGATAAGTCCACTTTAGAATCCATTGGACCTTTATTTCGTTTTGTCCAGGCGCCTTTGATCGGTCTCATGAATCATCCAGAACTTATTTATTATATTTTCGCATTTTTACCGTTGCTTCTTTTTTGAGATAGAAGATAAATCTGCTTTGATTTTGTCTTCTTTTTTGTGGTTATTTTTGAATGTTTAAACAAGCGAGACAATCAAAAAGCGATCTAAACTCCAAGGACAAATGGACTCAAGTCATTCTGAATTTCAGTCGTTTTTTGGCTCACAACGTTTAAACACAGGCTTTTTTTTTGCAGCGCAGCGTTAGTAACAAACAGTTTAACATGGATTTTGCTCGTTCTTTATTTAAACATTAATATCTAAAAAGCGGGCAAAACGTGGATTTGTAAAGACTACTCGGACGCAACCGTCACATCACGCACGCACATAAATAACAAAATAAATATACAGCAGTTATTAGTTCATTTCTTTCCTTATAAATAAATAATAAATACATACTTTCTTTTTTCAGCAGTGGGTTTTTCGAAATGCGTCGGAAAACGGGAAACGACTGTTAAATAAGCAACGGAAAAAGCAGCGAACAGAAGTCAAAACAAATCATAACCGTTTTGTAAAATTATGGATCAAAAAGTTTTAGTTATAAAACATCTGCACTTAAAAAGGTTTTTAAAAAGTATGCAAAACAAACATAGAGTCTTTTCAAACATCGACGCGAGACGCGGTTAAAAGACGATCGCAAAATGCATTGTTTTTGTGTCACAAAAAAAGAATGACTTCATGTCAACAATAATAAATAGGTTGTTTCAAATAAATAAACCTCAATAACATAAATGGCAATAAGTAAATTACAATTTAAAAGTTCACAAATTTAAATAATTCATAATATCGTACCACAAAACTATTGAAATTAAGTGCAATTCCTATGTCCATCATAAATACTATTGACATGACTAAATCCAGTGGTGTGCACACTAATGGGCTAGTTTCAAATAAATAAAAGCTAAAGATGCATTTGTCCTTCAAATAAATAGCAAACAAGCGGCCTTAAACTTGGCGGCTTGTGACGTCGTCGGCGCTAAATCCAGTTAGCGTAGCATCCTTGACTCGCCGCTTGTCGCGAGCGCAGACGCCGGCGGCTCGTCCGTCACGTTCTGCTGTCGGGAAGCCTTTCGCGGCGCGGCGGCGTTTGCAAAGCCGCCGCGCGTTCGTCGTGGACCGTCTTTCTGTGTTTTTCTTTCCAAAGTTTTTACAAAAAGTTTTCCAAGAAAACGTTTATTAAGGACACGCAAATAGTCGGTGGGTAAAACATATTATACAGCAAATCAAATCCCGTTCACTTCAACATCAATTGGTTTTGGAGGGTTTTGGTTCCGTCCCAGCAGCAGCTTGTGAGTTTGGTCCGCGTCACGTTTCTTCGGTGCTCCCTGGGTTGACTTTTGTACATTTTTTTTTCCATGTATTTGAATAACCTGAATTCCCTTTTTGTTTTTGAGTGCTGATGGGACACACGTGGAGCAGTTGCCCCGGGCGATGGCGGCGATGGCGGCGAGGGTCGTCACGTGGGACGGCTCACACTTTGATGCCCTTCACAGCCTTGTTGATGCTCTCCAGCAGGGCCTTGTTCTCCCGGGCTCTAACTTGGAAGCACTCCTTGTTCGTGTACATGTCGGTCAGGGTGCTCACGTAGCGGTCAAAGTTCTGCTCCGTGATTGGCTCCTGCTGAAAATGAGAAACTGGTTTAATATCGGCTGTTATCGGGTTAAAATAATGCTAAAAACAACGGTATAACACAGTAAATAGAGATGCAACTAGTTATTATTTTAGTGATCGATCTCAAATTATTTTTAACCAAATAAAGATTGAAATATTGTGCCTGAAGGCAATATTTACTAAAAGACTAAAGTGGATTATTGATGAAAATCTGAAATTGTTTATTCTTTTTTGAAATGTTTATTTAATAATCCAATGACTAACCGTCTTTGTTATAAAAGGTCTTTTTGTGTCTGTTTAGTCCAGATAATGATGAATTTTAATGTTTAACACCCTAAAAATAAAGGGATTTTCCAGACACTCAAAGTTATTTTTACATTTTAGTGAATAATGTAATAGTTTGCATTCACGTCTCCAAAGTATAAAACTCCACAAATGTTTGTCCTCGTCATCATTAGTTTGGTTTTGTCATTTTAATCTTCTCTCTTAAAGTCCTTTGAATGACACAATCTCGTTACTTTGGAGTTGAATAACGACTCCACTTTCGGAGGCTGTTGACACTAAATAATGTGACTTTAGTTTATTTTGTGCGACAGAGAAGACAGTTTGTGCTTCATGAGGACAGAACCAGTGATTACAGAGACATGGACCATAAACTTGACATCTCTGACCCCTGACCCTGACACAGAGAGTTCACCTGAGGATTCTGACCTGAACCTGAAAGAGCAGAATGTTGTGACGTCACGTGAATGCGGGCAGATTCTCACCATGTGCGGCAGGCGGATGTTGGCCAGGCTGCGGATGAGGGCGCGGCTCAGGCCCGAGTAATTTTCAGCTCCATGAACAGGGCCTCGTTCTGCTCCTCGATCAGCTTGTTCTCATGCTCGATGTTCTTTAGGTTCTTCTCCATCGACGTGATCTGCAGAAGAACAAAACGTGTCATTGAGCAGGTCCTGTGCAAATCATGCTGCAGCTTTTAACCCTTTTTTCAACCTTTTATTATTTAATGTTTTGTTGTTTGTAATCTAACCAAGGTATGTAGTGATGACTAGTTTGATCTTAAATGTCACAAAAACAAAACAGCACGGGAACGCGACAAGGATATCCTCTCTCTCCATTACTATTTGCATGGATGCAGTGCAGACTTTTTATTTATTGCAGATTTATTTGTTCAGGAAAGGCCCAACGAGTGTCCTGTTTTTTTCACAGAAGGAAACTAAATGTCAATGAAATAAATTAAACACATAATATAGTACTAATATATATAATTAAGCTTTGATGACTTGTTAGCGTTTGTACATTGCAAGAACAAGAAAGCACAGGGGAAAATCCCACAGGGATGCCCACTCATTCCATTACTTTTTACTGGATGAAACAAACTTAATATGCAATGTTTTAAAGGACAAATATTCTGAATTATTTGTATTGTTATTATCCTTTAAATTTGCTCTGGAGAACCTTTAGTTTGGCATGTTTTAGTATGTTTTAGAACTAAGAATAAAGTTTAGTAACTCAATAACATAAACACATTTTACAATTATACTTTGTGAAGGATAATCTAGAGTTTGATTTTAATGATTTCTGTAAACCGATCCATTTGTGGGAAGCAGAAATACTCAAACAAGGTTCATTTGGTCTTCTTTTTCTGTATCCACCGCAGCAGAAACATGTCATCAAGGTAATTACTCCTAACTTAAGTTTGTGGATCACATTTTGCACAGAGAGAACAACAGTGTCGTACCTGAGTCTGCAGGTTGACCATGTCCGCCTCCATCTCGTTGTTGGACTCGTTCAGGTCGTTGATTTCTTTATTGAGCTGTTTTATGTCCTCATCATTGTCAAGAACTAAAAGCATGCGTCAGAATACAGTTAGCGTCACAACAAGGAGCTAACAAGAGCTAATTAGAGTTAACAAGCGCTAACAAGAGCTAACTACAGCTAACAAGAGCTAACAAGCGCTAAAAAGTGCTAACATTCTACTATTCAGTGGTTTCAGCTCCCAGTTATATGCAACGTATTCTCTTTTTGTTTGTTTTATATTCTTATTATGTGAAGCACTTGTTTGTGAAATGTGTTGTACAAATAAAGTTGGATTGTGTTTGAAAGTTTACACGTTCCGCATCATTCGTCCGGTTCTCGTCTTTAAACTGTCTCTCGTGTCTAAGAACGTAAAATAAAGCTTGTCCCGAAAACCACACACGACTTTCTCTCGGTCAGGCGTTCCCTCGTCAAGATTTGTGTTAGCGCTCCATCTAGTGGCAGCGGGGGGAATTACCGTGAAGCTGATGCAAGCGCACAGTTGTAATGAAGGAGATCAAAGTCAGAAATGGAACGGATTCGCCAAACAAACAAAGTGAAAGAAGTTAAACGCGACTACAGCGGTTTGTGACGAGGAAGAGTGAGAACAAAAGAGGGAAAAGGCGCATAACGTGTGGTTTTTAAGTTCAACCCCCGAGTGAAGGTTCATTCACCAGTCGAGCCCGGCGGTTTATCGCGCGTTTGCCTTTTGTTTACCTTTTTATACCGTTTCTCTAATGTCTCCGCGGACGTGTGGCGCGCCCTCAATAAAAATGCCGGCGTTTGTCAATAGCGTTCGACTCGTGCCGTGACACACAGACTCTGGGAGGAAAACAAGGAGCGAAGCGCGCATCCTGAGTCTGGGCGGTGAAGTGATGCAACCGTTTGCAAGCTCGTCCGGTTTCATGTCGTTTCCTTTGAATTTCGATGGTTTCTGCACCTGACTGCTGCTGCCACGACGACACGGCTCAGAGCCACACGTACCGGCCGCAGACAATGGCGCGTTTGGATCGTAAACACAGCGCGTAATAAAGGACCTGAGCGAGATTCAAGCCGAGAATCCGCCAGAGCTAAACCAGGTCTGAGTCACGGTTTAACGACAAACTTTATTGTCACTGGAGCCGCAGCGAACGATTGTTTCAGCACTTCTTTGGGAGAAAACGCACAAATAACGTGCGTTATTAATGAAAGTCGGCAATTCTGTGTTCAATTTGGCAGTTTGGATTGAAAAGATAACAAAATAAATGGGTTCAAATGTCTTAATTTCAGACGTTTTGATCGATTTATTCATTGATTGGATTGATTTACATCAGGACGTGTTTTTAATGAAACGATCTCAATCTCAGAAATGCCTTGAAACCGGTGAAGTATTCGACGGCACGCAAAGAAAACGCCTCCGATTGAAATGATGAGAGTTCAAGGCGGTCTCAAATGTGTTCAAATGTGTTCGATTGTTCCGGTTTTCCCCTGTCGCGCCGGGTTTTCCCTCGACTCTCGCTGAAGCGTCTAAAACCGGCGATTCCGTTTCCTCTCACCGTCTCCGGCTCTGAACTTGGAGCTGAGGTATTCCTCCGCAGAGTACTTTGCTTTCTTTTTGGCGAACAAGGCCCTGGGGCATCCTGAGAGGCTGCGGGAGACAAAACACACAAAACACACGAAGCACGTCACTTCACAACGTTCACGTCTCGGATCATTCACAGAGCGTTTTGCCGTCGCAGAAAACACCACGTTGAAGACTTTATTCGTTCATTTTTGACTGGATGAGGTGATTTTATTGCTAAAAGCTGTGCGTTTAATGCTTTGAATAAAAAAAAGAACAAAAACCACTGCTTTTCTTTCCCGTTATTGTATTTGTGTGATGGTAAACCAAACACTACCTCATGTCTTTGAAGGAACTTTATATTCTCCTGACTTTGATATGTTTTGTGCTCAAACAAACCCAAACTTTGCTTTTCAAGACGTTTCTCGCTTGTGCCTTTTTGACACGACCCGATTGGAATCAATAATGAGTGAAATCCTGGGAGTAACGCGCATCAGAAGTTCCATTTGATTGAAATAACTTTATGGAAACGTCTCCTACACCTTTTGGACTGGCTTCGACGTTTTAATTGTGCTCGTTTGCAGACGTCTTCGTGGCCTCTCGCTCGGCAACAGCCTCACGTCTAATTTTGGAACAGAAGTTTGTCGTATTAAGAACAACAATTGCACATTACGCGGCGCTCGTGTTAAACTCGTCCTCTTGTGGGTGGTCTGTGAATTATAATTACTTGATTTGAATCGTCCGCATTTCCATAAATTTGCATCGCTCTCAAGTGAAGTCAAAAAGCCGAGAAAACCTGAGCGAAAAGTCAGGAAAGTTTGTACTGGAACAGAGCATTTCAGTCTGGTGGGAGTGTGTGGACTTTAAAAACATGGAAGAGCACTTTCTGTTCTTTTCCGATGGAGGACAGATGAAAGTGTGAACGGGGGTCGAGAGGGAAAGAGACATTCAGATGTTATTATGTCTCTTTGGTTAAAACCTGGATGACACTTCATTATCTGCTTCTGAAACCTGAACAAACCCAGGTCATCGTACTAGGCCCTAATCATCTACGAGACGCTTCATCTGAGCAGATGGTCCCACTGGACCACGTCAGTGTGGCCTCCAGCTCCACTGGAAGAAACCTTGGAGTCTTGATTGGACCAAGAGCTCTCATTCAAAGCCACATAAATCAAGCCTGTAAAACACAGCCTATTTCCATCGGCCGAATAGAGATCAAATCAGACAAATCTGGCCTAAAAGTGATGCTGAAAGAACATCTCCATGTGTTTGTAACATCTCGATTAGACTCCTGTAGCTCCTGCTGCAGCGTGTCCTAAAAGCTCCATAAAAAGCTTTAACTGGTTCAAAATGCAACAGCAAGATTACAAACAGGAACTAAAAGAAGAGAGCACATTACGCCGGTGCTGGGAGTCTCTTCACTGGCTCCTGTCCAGTTTAGAATCACATTTAAACTCCTCCTCCTGACTTACAAAACCATAAATGACCACGCCCCATCCGACCTCAAAGAGGCTATAGGACCTTATCATCCAATCAGAGCACTTCGCTCTCAAAATGCTGGACTTCTGGTGGTCCCAAGGGTCTCTAAAAGCACAGTAGGAGGTAGAGCGTTTAGCTCCCAAGCTCCTGTGTTGTGGAATCAGCTCCTGTCCATGTTAAAGAGGCCGACACAGTCTCCGACACAGTCTCTTCATTTAAGACCAGGCTTAAAACGTTCCTCTTTGAAATGGCTTATGGTCAGGCCAGTTAGGACCAGGAATAAAGACCTACAGTTTCAGCTCCGCTGCCCTCGGACCACCTCTGGGGAAGTATGGAGCTGGAGAACCTCCTCTGATGAAGACCACTTTTAATATCAGCAATATTTCATATATAATTTCTCTTGCAAAAGTGGGTCCAGTTCCTCTGTCTCTCTCTCGTCCTCCTGTCCGTCCGAGGGAGTCGGATCTCTCCTTCACTGTGGAACTCCTACAGGTTTCTACTTCTTTCCAAAGAGGTTTGGTAGTTTTTCCTGGCCGAGAAGGAGGGTCTAAGGACAGGGGGGCTTGGGACATGTGTCTAAGGACACGGGATGTGGGACATGTCCTATGAACTGTCTGAACATCATCTGAAAACGCTCAAAAATAAATGGAACTGAACCTGCGGTGTGTGAGGAAGCTGCCGTTGGCGTGTCCGGAGCCGTCGCAGCCGGGCGTGGGGCAGGTGGGGCCCTCGGTCTTAAAGGCTTTCCAGTTGAAAGGCGTCCCGTTCAGCAGACCCTCCTTCTGTCGGCGCGCGGCGAGTGGGCACCCGTAGGCGCTGCGGTGGGTGGCGTACTTCCCACTGATGTGCCCCAGGCTGTCGCACCCCGGCACCGGGCACCTGGAGGAGAAGAGAGAGGAGAGGGGGGTGAGGAGAGAGGGGGGGTGAGGAGAGAGGGGGGGAGAGAGAGGGGGGGTGAGGAGGAGAGGGGGGTAGGAAGAGGGGGTGAGGAGAGAGAGGGTGGAGTGAGGAGAGAGAGGGGGTGAGGAGGAGAGAGGGGGGGTGAGGAGAGAGAGGGTGAGGAGAGAGAGGGGGTGAGGAGAGAGAGGGGGGTGAGGAGAGAGAGGGGTGAGGAGAGAGAGGGGTGAGGAGAGAGGGGGGGTGAGGGGGGAGGTGAGACGGAGAGACGGAGAGACGGAGCGGACAAAACAAGGCGATGTCGTTAGAAGGAGAAATGAGGTCAGAGAAATAGCAGCTCTTCAGTTTCCAGTGATGAAGACGAGACGCTGCAGGTGGTCTACATTTAGAGACAGCACTTTTCAACTTCTGTCGTTTTACTCAGACAAATGTGAGAGAAACGTGTTTCACGTTTTTCATCACGTCGTGTTTTCAGAAATAAAGCGTTTTCTGTGTAAAAACGGCCAAAATGTCTCATATTTGGGACGTTTAATTGTGAAAAATGGACAGAGCAGGTTTAAATGAGCTAAAATATTAGAGCAAAAACATTTACAGAGGGAATTTTGCATTTTGATGAAAATTGGCGTCAACGTTCATATTTTTGCCCCATTTTTCTCCTTTAGATGCGCGTTTAAAGTGTGATAAATGAGGCGGTTTGAAAGTTTGAAATGTTGAGATCCCAAACTGCAGCGTCTCGTCTTAAACGTCCGTCATTCAGATTTAGACCAAGGCCTCGTTCAGAGACTCAAATCTTCCCTCACTGTTCTCGACCTGACTTTTTCAGAAACACTTTGGAAGACTTTCACAGAGCTACATGTGTCAGCAGATGTTTGGTTAGCAATGTTTTGGTGCATTTTTCTGACATTTAGAAGGTCACAAAGCAAACGACTGACAGATCACAGACGTGGGAACAGGCCGTTTGAGCTGCAGGATTTGGTGATTTTAGAGTGACTTTTGCATTTAAAGGACTCATATTCTGCTACTTTTGTATGGTTCTGTTCCTTTAAACTTGCTCCTGTTGCTTTTCTTTGGCATCTCATGTTTTAGAACTTAAAATATAGAAAACATACATCAATTGCACCCTCTAAATGACAAGGTTAATGAGACTGCACCCCACCCTAAGTCCTTGGCCTGTAAACCCCCTCAGCAGTGTCCTGCTCTCTCTCTTTCTACCTCTGTGCGTTTTACGTTTTACCGTCAGTATCGCTAAGAAAAGACATTGGCTTTCTGAGCGGTACGAACTTTAAAAGCTCCGAATCCTCCTGGTTGTCCTTGGTAGGAGTTTTAATTCCACTTTTCTTGGCACGCGGGCACCCAGAGAGACTGAAAACACAAAGTATGGAGGTGATAACTTCAGAACAGGTCCGAAAATCAAAATAATAATTGTACAAAGTTTTATTTGATCACAAATCCAGCGCCTGAATGAATGTGTGAAAATGCACTGCGGAAAATACACATCTGCAGCAGTGAAAAGCACTTGAGTTCAGGATTTTGAGCCTGTTTTGAGTCATTCTGACGTTTCACATTTATAATATTTACTAAAGATTTAAGCCGTTTGAAACGATTCGAATGAAACGAGTTTGTATTGACTTTGTATTCATTTTCATTAAGCTGGTGACAGGCCTATTAGTTCTGTAAGGCCGTGCCAAGGGCCCGTCAGTGCCCGCCAGCGCCCGTCAGGGCCCGTCAGGGCCCGTCAGCGCCCGTCAGGGCCCGCCAGCGCCCGTCAGGGCCCGCCAGCGCCCGCAGGGCCCGCCAGCGCCCGCCAGGGCCCGTCAGGGCCCGTCAGCGCCCGTCAGGGCCCGCCAGTGCCCGCCAGCGCCCGCCAGGGCCCGTCAGGGCCCGTCAGCGCCCGTCAGCGCCCGTCAGCGCCCGTCAGCGCCCGTCAGCGCCCGTCAGCGCCCGTCAGTGCCCCAGTCAGTGCCCAGGGACCCTCACCATGACGTCATGGTTCTGTCCAATAAAGCCAACGGGCAAAAACTCTTTTAAGAATAATACAATTTGCGCAGTATCTATTTCTCTAAAATGTGGCGCGTCAGCGCCCCCAGTGTACAAAAAATGCATTACAAGATTGGAAACGGCCCATAAAAAATCTGACCGTAGAATCATGAGATTTGGCGCAGAGGCACATGGTCACAAGGGAATTACGGCCACGCCGTCCGGCCAACCAGAGGTCGGCCATATTGGATCAACATTTGCTACGCATGACAAGCAGTTTTTCCAAACGTTGTACTTTTACAATCTCCTCCAGGGGGCGAAGCTGAAGTGTAGCTAGAAGGTCAGAAATGTCCCAAATTGCATATTGGGAACAAAAAATGTTTTTAATGTAATTTTATGGATTTTGACCGTCCCAGAAAAATTAGTCGGTGAGACTCATCTTGACGCGACGGGCAAAAGTTATCCAAATGTTTCTTCTAAGTACTACGGTGTAATAAAAGGAGGAATATTGGGGCGCATGAGCGCCCCCTCCTCTTGCGTCACATGGCGTGGGCGTGGGCCGTTCATTACATTCTTTACATTGTAATTGTTTTATTCTTTTTTTAACCTTTGATATTTGACTACAAATATAATAAATATGTTACAATTCCTTTTCTTTAATCATAATTTTCATATCTTTATTAGTTTGTACTGACAGACAAATGTATACAAGATTTGTCCATGTCAGATAATGAAATCTGGCCAAACAAAGTAAAAGTAAAGTCAGAACTACTCAAGTCCAGTTTGAATCCTGCTCCAGTATTTGAACTGTGTGCAGTATTTTCCGCCTGTGCGACTGGTTCCTGTGCGACTGGTGCGACTGGTTCCTGTGCGACTGGTTCCTGTGCGACTGGTTCCTGTGCGACTGGTTCCTGTGCGACTGGTTCCTGTGCGACTGGTTCCTGTGTGACTGGTTCCTGTCTGTCTCAGAACTGTCTCTACACCTCGCTGACTCACTCATGATGCGCTTCATGTGTTTGGAGGGCGGCCATGTTGGGGAGGTTTACCTTCTGTGCGAGGCGTAGTTTCCTGTGATGTGACCGGAGCCATCGCAGCCGGGGGTAGGGCATCTGGGGCAAAACACGGCACAAACGCTTTAGGGAGGGGTCCCAGTGAAGAGGAGAGAAAGAGTGAGGGAGATGTTTCCGTCATCTGTGTTATCAACGCAAACGTTTCTGACTGAATCGTCCCCAAAACCTTCCGGAGCTTAAAACATCGAGGACGAAGAGAACCTTTTGGGTGGTCCCGTTGACCCTTAGCAGACGAGCAGACGAGGATTTAGCTCAAAATGGAAAGTATAAGATTATTAAATGACCTTAAAACCCGCTGCACACAGGGTTTTAGAGTCTTAACACATCTTTAAAACGTGAGGCGAAACGTGCGGGCCGCAGAAATAAGATCGCGCAAGCTAACAACGCTAGCGCCGTTAGCATCAGCTGTTTCCTGCGCAGAGTAAAGCCACGCCCTTTGAGACGGCACGTGTGCAAAACCATCTGAGGAATTCCGTTTAAATGCGAGACAAATTTGTGCGCTTCATTTCCCCATAAAGTGTGGCTCTGAGCGCGTTCAGCGGCAGCTCCAGCGACAAGTTGGCACGCCGTGCTAGAGGTGCGCTTCAGCGAAAGTGGTTGATTTGGCCGTTAGACACACGAGTCACATCCCGCGACAGCACGAGAGGAATGGTAAACGTGTGTTCTGGGGTTTTCCCGTCGTTGTTCCCTGTTCTGGGGACCGCCCACGGATTTTATAGTAACATGTAGGCTTTTTCATCAGGAATGGTTATATTTCGGATCCAAAATTAGTTGGTACTAGAACATGAGAAAATTCAATGGTGAAAGTGGTTTGTTACTGAAAGATGTCAATAAGGTATCAGCATAAAAGCAGAAGGGAATGCAACAAACGTATAGCTCAAACAGAATAAGCCACAAGTTGAAACATTTCAACCAACCTCAATCAGTATTCACGTTTAGTCGTGAACTAGAGAACTTTTTACGATCAGGTTTGGCCTGTACGTCTTAGAGATCATGACTCTTCCAGAATGAATCCCCGTTCCAAAACCTGAATATCATTTCTCCGTGTTTTACACATTTTTTACGAGGTGAAAGTTGTTACCACATTTCGGATGTGAAACAAACATACTTGAGTTCAGGACCTCCACGTGTTGGCGGCCATGAGGGATCGGAGGCTCTTATCGGCGAGAGGACACCCAGAAAGACTGAAGGAGACGAGGAAACGAGGAGCGAGGAGGCAAAGGGAGGAGACAAGGGCAAAAGTGAGCCAGAGAAAGAGTCAGGAATTCAAGTCATTTCATCAGAAGATCTCAACTTTGAGGAGAAGATTACGAGGTTGTTCAGGAGGAAAACAACAGAGCGAGAAGCGATAATAAAGAATAAAGAAGAAAGAGTTCAGATCAAAGCCAAAAAGTGTCGAATTTTCCTCCGAAATCGGCTGCGACTCGTGATTGTTTTAGCGATCGACACGTTTTTGTCCGTTTCATTGGATCCAAACGTTCTCCTGGTTTCATTTAGCGCTCGTGTCCAGAGAAAGCCGTGGTTTGGACTCGCACAAGTTTCTTTTATGGATCATCTGAAACAGGCACGAGCGCCTCAAAACAAACCCCATTTCTAACCAAATGAAGGTTGAACTCTGCCGACGGAAGGCTTCTGGAGAGAGAACGTTCATGACTGAAGCGTACGATTGTTTTCATAGAACCGTTAAACACGACAGGAGGACGGGAGGGCATCTGACACAAACCTGCGGTGCGAGGCGTAGTTTCCGGTGATGTGTCCACTGCCGTCGCAGCCTGGAGTCGGACATCTGCGGAAAAGAGAGCGCGGTGAGGAACGTCAAGACAGAGAGTGGAGAAACATGTAAAGTCTAAAGTCTGCCACTCACGCCAGCAGCTCCTTCTTCACGTCTTTGGGGTGGAACTTGAGTTTGAAGGTCCCAATCCATCGGGGTCGTGACCTCTCCCGGGTACTTCCTGTCGTCGCCAGAGAACTTCCTGTCCTCCAGAGCCTCCATCATGTCCTCCTCATCGGACGAGACGTAGGACTGCGCCGCCTGCTCCATCTGCTCTTTCATCTGCTCGACCAGATCTCTATCTGCTCCATCTGCTCCATCTGCTCCATCTGCTCCATCTGCTCCATCTGCACACGGTTGTCTGGCAAAGCTAGAGACAAAGCAGAGGAAAGTAGAGGAAAGATACGATAGAATTAGAGAAACGTTAGATCATAGAGGAAACGAAGAATACAAGATTAGAAGGAACGAGAAGAAAAGTAGAGTGATCAAGAAGAAACAAGAAGAAACAAGGAACAGTTACTGAAGACAAGAAGAAACGAGAAGAATGCGCCCCTTTCTCACTAACCCGAGACTTAGAAACGAAATTGAAAACTTTTGCCCAGTCCAAAAGTCAAGAGGAGTTCACACTATTCTGAGGAAAATCAATTTTAATCTTAACGATTTTCCCATATGCTTGGGAATTTTCTTTGTACCCATCAGCCACGACGATCCCTGACAAACGTGAAGAAACGTGAAGAATCGAGAAGAAACGAGAGGAAACATGAGGAAACGTGAGGAAACAAGAGGAAAACGAGAGGAAACGAGAGGAAAACGAGAAGGAAGACAAGAAGAAACAAGAAGAAACGAGAAGAAACGAGATGAAACAAGAGAAGAAACAAGAGGAAACGAGAAGGAACAAGAGGAAACAAGAAGAAACGAGAAAGAAACGAGATGAAAAATAGCGAGAAGAAAATGCATGAGGAAACGTGAAGAAACGAGAGGAAACGAGAAGGAACAAGAGGAAACATGAGGAAACGAGATGAAAACGAGATGAAACGAGATGAAACGATGGGGATGTTGTATACACGCTCACGTTCCGGGGCATCTGACGCACATTCTGAATTTAAGACACATTTTTCCCGTGACCCCGCGGCCCCCAAAACTTTGGAACGTTCCGGAGCGTTTCAATTCTCAGAACACTTTGGACGTTCCGGAGCGTTTCATTCTCCCAAACATGTGGAACGTTCCGAGGCGCGTTTCATTCTCAGAAACTTATTTGACCCGTTTCCGGAGCGTTTCATTCTCATGGTGAGAACAGCAACTTTTGGAACGTGTGTCCCGGTGCGCGTCCTCCGACCGCAATTCATTCAGCCATGATAACTTTGGAACCGATTGCTCGTATTTTCGTTTCAGTTCGTCCGGAAACTTCTGGACGTCGTATGCCGCTCGTCGTTTCGAACAACCTCCGGAAACGTTGGTGGTATGAGCTTAACCGGGCGAGCGTTTCATTCTCAGAAACTTTGGAACGTTCCGGAGTCGTTTCTTCTTCCGAACAACAAATTTGGAACTCCGGGTCGCTGTTTCAGACCGTAACTTTGGAATACGTTCCGGCGCGTTTCATTCACCGAAACTTTGGACGTTGCGCGGACGTTCATGATCTCCAGGAGTTGTCGTGGAACGTTCATTCTCCTCCGAAACTTTGGAACGTTCCGGCGCGTTTCTGTTCGGATTCACCGAAACTTTGGAACGTTCCATCTCCGAAACTTTGAGCGTTTCATTCTCAGAAACTTTGGAACGTTCCGGAGCGTTTATTCTCCATTTTGGAACTCCGAGCGTGTCCACTGTCTCCGAAGATCTTTGGTCCGGCCCCAGTCGTTGGTACGAAACTTTAGGAACCGGCGCGTTTCATTCAGAAGACTATGCGAAACTTTGGAACGTTCCGAAACTTGTGGATAGCGCGGGAGCGTTTCATTCAACCGAACGTTCGCGGACAGGCGTTTGGAACGTTCCGGAGCGTTTCATTCTCAGAACTTTGGAACGTTCCGGAGCGTTTCATTCTCCGAACTTTGGAACGTTCCGGAGCGTTTCATTCACCGAAACTTTGGAACGTTCCGGAGCGTTTCATTCTCCGAAACTTTGGAACGTTCCGGAGCGGTTCCTCAAAACTTTGGAACGTTCCGGAGCGTTTCATTCTCAGAAACTTTGGAACGTTCCGGAGCGTTTCAACTTCTCGAAACTTTGGAACGTTCCGGAGCGTTTCATTCTCCGAAACTTTGGAACGTTCCGGAGCGTTTCATTCTCCGAAACTTTGGAACGTTCCGGAGCGTTTCATTCTCAGAAACTTTGGAACGTTCCGGAGCGTTTCATTCTCAGAAACTTTGGAACGTTCCGGAGCGTTTCATTCTCCGAAACTTTGGAACGTTCCGGAGCGTTTCATTCTCAGAAACTTTGGGAACGTTTCGCGGAGCGTTTCATTCACCGAACTTTGGACGTTCCGGAGCGTCTTCATTCACCGACACTTTGGAAACGTTCCGGAGCGTTTCATTCTCGAAACTTGGAACGTTCCGGAGGTTTCATTCTCAGAAACTTTGGAACGTTCCGGAGGCGTTTCATTCTCAAGAACTTTTTGGAAACGTTCCGGAGCGTTTCCTTCTCCGGAAAACTTTGGAACGTTCCGGAAGCGTTTCATTCACCGACACTTTGGGAACGTTCCGGCGCGTTTCATTCTCCGAAACTTTGGAACGTTCCGGAGCGTTTCATTCTCAGAAACTTTGGAACGTTCCGGAGCGTTTCATTCACCGCACAACTTTGGAACGTTCCGGAGCGTTTCATTCTCGAAAACTTTGGAACGTTCCGGAGCGTTTCATTCTCAGAAACTTTGGAAACGTTCGCGAGCGTTTCATTCTCAGAGAACTTTGGAACGTCGTTCCGGAGCGTTTCCTTCTCCAAACGAGGACGACCTCATCAAACATTAAACGTGCAGCTTTTTCTCTCCTTTTGAAGAAACAGTTCAAAGAGACCGCATTAGCATACGGCAACGAAGGCTGACGTAACGCACCTGACACTCTGACGCACACAACACTGACACACAACACTGACACATACACACTGACACTCACACTCTGACACACACAACACTGACACACACAACCTGACACACACAACCCTGACACACACAACTCTGACCACACAACACCTGACACACACAACTCTGACACAAAACTTGACACACACAACTCTGACAACAAAACACTGACAACACACAACCTGACACACAACACTGACACATACAACACTGACACTCAAACTCTGACACCACAACACTGACAACACAAACTCTGACACACACAACACTGACACACACAACTCTGACACAAAACACTGACACACACAACTCTGACACAAAACACTGCAACACACAACACTGACACTCACAACTCTGACACACACAACTCTGACACAAAAACTGACACAACAACAACACTGACACTCACAACTCTGACACAGCACAACTCTGACACAAACACACTGACACACACAACACTGACATTCACAACTCTGACACACACAACTCTGACACAAAACACTGACACAACACACACACTGACACTACAACTCTGACACACACAACTCTGACACTCACAACTCTGACACACCAACTCTGACGACACAACACTGACACACACAACTCTGACACTCACAACTCTGACACAACAAACTCTACGCACACAATCTCTGACACCAAACTCTGACACACACAACTCTGACACACACAACTCTGACACACACAACTCTGGCCCACACAGACATAGGCCCCACATAGAGGCCCCACAATGAGGCCCACAGTGAGGCCCCCACATGAGGCCCCCACATGAGGCCCACATTGAGGCCCCACATGAGGCCCAACACACAGAGGCCCACCAAGAAGGCCCCACAATGAGGCCCCCACATGAGGGCCCACATGAGGCCCCCACAAGAGGCCCCCACATGAGGCCCCCACATGAGGCCCCCACATGAGGCCCACATGCCCACATGAGGCCCACACATGAGGGCCCACACAAGAGGCCCCCCCACATGAGGCCCCCACATGAGGCCCCCACATGAGGCCCCACATGAGGCCCCCACATGAGGCCCCACATGATTTCTAATTGAAGATGAGGCCAACTGAAGACCGTTCTGCTCTTTGTGACGGCCCCCGAAGTGTGGCATGTGGAGCGGCCCCTGATCCGTGCCCGATGTGTAAGGCGAGCGGGGGCAAAGCCCACCTCACACTGCAGCTCCGCCCACGTTTGGGTCACGCACAGTTGACCTCGTGACCTTCTTCTTCTTAAATAACATGTTTCTGAGTCCAAGTGTTGAGGAGATTCACTCTGTGTTGAGTTGAAGCGTGCTTTATCTCCCCCTGCCGTTAGCAAACGAGCTAACGCTAAACTCTAAACAACATTTGCCAGAAAAGTTACACGGTGCGGCTTTAACCCCGTCTTTGGTCGGTCGTACCTCGTCCAAGTCGTCATCGCGCTGTCGGTGCGGTTTGGTGTAGTCCAGGGGCCCCTCCCACTCCTCGTGCTTGTAGGCGTGGCTCAGCGTGGGTGAAGTCATCCCGCTGTTGGACGCCTGATTGGTGGAGGGGGCGGGGCTTTCGTGTTTGACCGGCTTCTTCATGCTCAGGTCCAGAGTGCCGTTCTCGTCCACCTCGATGTCCATTTCCTGCAGCAGAAGAACGGGACAAACGTACGGTCAAAGTTGGGAGCTGTTCCCCTTCAAACATCTCCGATATTTACAACATCTCCGACATCTCAAACATCTCAAACATCTCAAGAGTCTCAAACATCTCAAACAACTCAAACATCTCAAACATCTGCAACATCTTCACATCTCAAACATCTCCAACATCTCTAACATCTCAAACATCTTCCATATCTCAAACATCTCCAATATCTCAAACATCTCCAACGTCTCCAACATCTCCAACATCTCCAACATCTCCAACGTCTCCAACGTCTCCAACATCTCCAACATCTCCAACATCTCCAACATCTCCCACATCTCAAACATCTCCAACATCTCTAACATCTCAAACATCTTCCATATCTCAAACATCTCCAACATCTCCAACGTCTCAAACATCTTCAACATCTCAACATCTCAAACATCTCAAACATCTCCAACGTCTCAAACATCTCCAACATCTCCAACGTCTCCAACGTCTCAAACGTCTCAAACATCTCCAACATCTCCAACATCTCCAACGTCTCCAACGTCTCAAACGTCTCAAACATCTCCAACATCTCCAACATTTCCAACATCTCAAACATCTCCAACATCTCCAACATCTCCAACATCTCCAACATCTCCAACATCTCCAACATCTCCAACGTCTCAAACGTCTCAAACGTCTCAAACATCTCCAACATCTCCAACATTTCCAACATCTCAAACATCTCCAACATCTCAAACATCTCCAACATCTCCAACATCTCCAACATATCCAACATATCCAACATCTCCAACATCTCAAACATCTCAAACATCTCCAACATCTCTAACATCTCTAACATCTCAAACATCTTCCATATCTCAAACATCTCCAATATCTCAAACATCTCCAACATCAACATCTCAGACATCTCACACATCTCAAGAGTCTTCATGTCTTCGTGGCTTGAACAATGACCTGGATTCACCTAACGTCCTGCTCAGAACTATATGACATCTCCAATACCTGATGATAAATGAGGTCTACATGAGGTCTACGGCATCTTCAGGAGCAGGCGGGTTCCTTTTAGATTTGGTAACATGGTTTGTGTGTGGCTCGTGTGCTTCGACCTCAGAAGGTGACGTCTCCTGGACCACATGGACACACTCCAGGACTCACAAATGTAGATGTCATGTTTTACTACATTTTCACCACAAATTAAACTTTTGTGAAGCTCAGATCCAGTATTTTTCCGTCTTTCGTGAAAGAAACTGAGCGACATTTGGAAATTCTAAAATATCGTTGAACTTCTTTCCGTTTGGATCTGAAGTCAGCTCATTATGGACGGCAGGACTTTGGCCTCCAACAGTTTTTTCATTTGGATTCGCTTTGACCACAAATTAGACCTTTATGAATCTAAAACACAATTTTAGGTTTTTTCTCCATCATTTGAAAAGCAGACTAACGACCTTTGACCTGGAAGCACGACCTTTGACCTGGAAATGCAAAGTTGTTTCTTCATCTTGAAACCACAACAAAGATCTGAGCTTCATTTCATGTTCAAGCTCTTTTCTTTAAACGCCGTCATCGCGCTCTGGTTTGTGCTGGAAAATGAGCTGCGTTTCAGGGTTTTAGGGTTTTAGGGTTTTAGGGTTTCAGAGTTTCAGGGTTTCAGGGTTTCAGAGTTTCAGGGTTTTAGGGTTTCAGGGTTTTAGGGTTTTAGGGTTTCAGGGTTTCAGGGTTTTAGGGTTTTAGGGTTTCAGGTTTCAGGGTTTCAGGGTTTCAGGGTTTCAGGGTTTCAGAGTTCAGGTTTTCAGGGTTTTCAGGGTTTCAGGGTTTCAGGGTTTCAGGGTTTCAGGGTTTCAGGGTTTCAGGGTTTTAGGGTTTCAGGGTTTCAGGGTTTCAGGGTTTTAGGGTTTCAGGGTTTCAGGGTTTTAGGGTTTTAGGGTTTCAGGGTTTCAGGGTTTCAGGGTTTCAGGGTTTCAGGGTTTCAGGGTTTTGGTTTCAGGGTTTTAGGGTTTCAGGGTTTTAGGGTTTTAGGGTTTTAGGGTTTTAGAGTTTTAAGGGTTTAAGGGTTTTAGGGTTTCAGGGATTTAGGGTTTTAGAGTTTTTAGAGTTTTAGGGTTTTCAGGGTTTCAGGGTTTTGGGTTTCAGGTTTGGGTTTCAGGTTTTAGGTTTTGGGTTTCAGGGTTTTAGGGTTTTTAGGGTTTTGGGGTTTTGGTGTTTTAGGGTTTTGGGGTTCTGTCCGGGTTCAAACGCAGCTCTCGACTCTCGCACAGAGAAAGGACGACGTCATGGAAACACAAGAAACACGGCTCATGTTCGAGAGTTTGGCAAGAGAACAAAAAGAAGGAACTAAACCAGGTCTAAACCAAACTAAACCAGGACTAAACCAGGACTGAACCAGGACTGAACCAGGACTGAACCAGGTCTAAACCAGGACTAAACCAGGTCTAAACCAGGTCTAAACCAGGACTGAACCAGGACTGAACCAGGACTAAACCAGGTCTAAACCAGGACTAAACCAGGTCTAAACCAGGTCTAAAACAGGACTGAACCAGGACTGAATCAGGTCTAAACCAGGACTAAACCAGGTCTAAACCAGGTCTAAACCAGGACTGAACCAGGACTGAATCAGGTCTAAACCAGGACTAAACCAGGTCTAAACCAGGACTGAACCAGGTCTAAACCAGGACTAAACCAGGTCTTTCTTCTGTCCATCACCGTGCGTTAAACATCAGGAGGTCACAAAGAGCCACAGGACGCAGTTGAGGCGCAGTTACATCATCTCGCTCTCTCCTCTTTCATCCCTCCATCACCTCCTCCTCTACCTCCCTCCTCTCCCCCCTTCCCCTCCCTCCTCATCCATCTCCCTCCCTCTCACTCCTCCCTCCTTCTTCCTCCTCTCTCCTCTTTCATCCCTCCTCTCGTCCTCCTCCCTCCTCCGCCCCTCTCCCCCTCTCCCGCCCCCTCCTTCTCCCATCCCTTTCATCCCTCCATCACCTCCTCTCCTCCTCCTCCTCCTCCTCCTCTCCTCCTCCCTCCTCTCTCCTCCTCCCTCCTCCCTCCTTCCTCCCCTCCTCCTCCCTCCTCCTCCCTCCTCCCCCTCCCCCTCTCCTCTTCTCTTTCATCCCTCCCACACACTTCTCCCGTTGTGATTGGATTTGGCCGAGCGCCTGGTTCCTGGATTACTCTTCCAGCAGGTCGTCTTGTTTCATTATCCACCGGGCGATCTCCTCCTCTCTCCTCTTTCCTCTTCCTCCTCCTCCTCTCTCCTCTTTCCTCTTCTCCTCCTCTGTCTTCTTTCCTCTTCTCCTCCTCTCTCTCTTTCCTCTTCTCCTCCTCCTCCTCTCTCCTCTTTCCTCTTCTCCTCCTCCTCTCTCCTCTTTCCTCTTCTCCTCCTCTCTCTCTCTCTTCCTTTCTCCTCTCCTCCCCCTTCTTTCCTCTTCCTCCTCCTCTCTCTTCTTTCCTCTTTCTCCTTCTCTCTTCTTTTCTCTCTTCTCTCCTCTCTTCTCTTCTTCTCTCTCTCTCCTCCTCTCTCTCTTCCTCTTCTCCTCTTCTCTCTCTTCTCTTCTCTTTCTCTCTCTCCTTTCTCTTCTCCTCTCTCTTCTTCTCTCTTCCTCTTCTTCCTCTTTCTCCTCCCTCCCTCTTCTTTCCTCTTCTCTCTCTCTCTCTCTTTCCTCTTCTCCTTCCTCTCTCTTCTTTCATCTTCTCTCTCCTCTCTCTTCTTTCATCTTCTCCTCCTCTCTCTTTTCTCTTTCTCTCTCCCCTTCTCCCTCCTCTTCTTTCCTCTCTCCTCCTCTCTCTTCTTTCTCCTCCTCTTCTCTTCTTCATCTTCTCCTCCTCTCTTCTTCTTCTCTCTTCTCTCTCTCTCTTTCCTCTTCTCTTCTTTCTTCTCTTCTCCTCTCTCTCTCTTCTTCATCTTCTCCTCCTCTCTCTTCTTTCCTCTTCTCCTCCTCTCTCTTCTTTCCTCTTCTCCTCTCTCTCTTCTTCTCCTCTTCTCTTCTTCTCTCTCTTTCCTCTTCTCCTCCTCCCTCTTCTTTCCTCTTCTCCTCCTCCCTCTTCTTTCCTCTTCTTCTCTCCTCTCTCTTCTTCCTCTTCTCCTCCCTCCTTCTTTCTTTCATCTTCTCCTCCTCTCTCTCTTTCATCTTCTCCTCCTCTCTCTTCTTTCCTCTTCTCCTCCTCTTCCTCTTCTTTCCTCTTCTCCTCCTCCTTCCTTTCTCTCTTCTCCTCTCTCTCTTCTTTCTCTTCTCCTCCTCTCTCTTCTTTCATCTTCTCCTCCTCTCTTCTTTCTCTTCTCCTCTCCTCTCTCTCTTTCCTCTTCTCCTACTCTCTCTTTCTTTCCTCTTCTCCTCCTCTCTCTTCTTTCCTCTTCTCCTTCCTCTCTCTCTTCTTCCTCTTCTCCTCCTCTCTCTTCTTTCCTCTTCTCTTCCTCTCTCTTCTTTCTCTCTCTCTCTTCTCCTACTCTCTCTTCTTTCCTCTTCTCCTCCTCTCTCTTCTTTCATCTTCTCCTCCTCTCTCTTCTTTCCTCTTCTCCTCTCTCTTCTTTCCTCTTCTCCTCTCGTTCCACTTGTTTTCCTAACCCCCGTCCTCCTTTTCCCTCCCTCTCGCTCTCTCTCTTCCTGCTGTTCCCCCTCTTTCCCCCTTCTTTCCTCCATTCATCCTCTTTTTTTAATACTTTATTGTGTCTCATTTCTTTATTTAAAAAAGCATGTTTATTTGTCAATACGATACTAAAGGATGTGCTTTCTTCTTCTTCTCTCTTTCCCTCCCTCCTCTGTCCCCCTCTCTCTCTTTCCCTCTGTCCCCCTCTCTCTCTTTCCCTCTGTCCCCCTCTCTCTCTTTCCCTCTGTCCCCCTCTCTCTCTTTTCCCTCTGTCCCCCTCTCTCTTTCCCTCCCTCCTCTGTCCCCCTCTCTCTTTCCTCTCTTTTCTCTCCTCCTCCTGCTGCTCTTCCTCTCCTCCCTCTTTCCGTCCCTCTTCTCATCCCCATTTCTCACTTTCACGCTCTTTCCTTTTCCTCCCCTGTCCCCTTCTTCCTCCCTCCTCCTGCTTTCCCCCCTCTCTCCCATCATCTTCACTCTCTCTCCCTCTCTTTTCTCCTGTCCTCTCTTCTCTCCCTCTCTTCCCCCTTCCTCCCTCCTTCCATCTTCGCTCTCCTCCCACCCCTCTTCCTCTTTTCTCTCTCTTGTATTTTCTATTCTTCCTTTATTTCCTAATTGACCCTCCTTTTTGCCCCTTCCCTCTTTTCCTTCTCTTCCTCCTCTCTCGTTCCCTCCCGCCTCCTGCTCTCACCCCCTTTTCCTCCCTCCTTCCGTCCCTCTCCCCTCTCCCCCGCTCCATCCTCGTGCTCGTCCTCTCTTCCCTTTCTCTAGTGTCCTTTGTTTTCTTTATCCCTCCTCCTCTGTCTCCTCTTCCTCCTGCTGTTCCCCCTCCCCCTCCCTCCCCTGCCCTCCCCCTGTTCTCAGGAGGTGTAATCGGAGCCTCACTCTGTCCCACGTTGTGATTTCTAAAAGCTTTTGGGCCTCAGACGAGAGAAAGTGACGCCTTCATCATTTTTCCATTTCCTGATTTTAGGAAGATTAGAGCATCCAGCAGTGCGGGGGGGGGAGAGGAGAGGGGGAGAGGGAGGAGGGGAGGAGAGGGAGGAGAGGGGGAGAGGGGGAGGAAAGGGGGAGGAGAGGTGGAGGAGAGGGAGAGGGAGGAGGGGGAGGAGAGGGGGAGGAGAGGGGGAGAGGGGAGGGAGAGGGGAGGAGAGGGGAGGGAGAGGGGAGGAGAGGGGGAGAGGGAGGAGGGAGGAGGAGGAGGGAGGAGAGGGGGAGAGGGGGAGGAGAGGGGGAGGAGAGGGGAGGAGAGGGGGAGAGAGGGGGAGGAGAGGGGGAGAGAGAGGGAGGGAGGGGGAGGAGGAGGGAGAGAGGAGAGGGGAGAGAGGGGAGGAGAGGGGGAGGAGAGGGAGGGGAGAGGGAGGAGGGGGAGGAGAGGGAGGAGAGGGGGAGAGGGGAGGAGAGGGGGAGGAGAGGGGGAGAGGGGGGAGAGGGGGGAGAGGGAGGAGAGGAGGAGGGGGAGGAGAAGGGAGGAGGAGAGGGGGGAGGAGAGGGAGGAGGGAGAGGGGGAGAGGGGGAGAGGGGAGGAGAGGGGGAGGAGAGGGGAGGGAGGGGGAGGAGAGGGGGAGGAGAGGGGGAGAGGGGAGGAGGGGAGGAGAGGGGAGGAGGGGGAGAGGGAGGAGGAGAGGGGAGGAGAGGGGGAGGAGGAGGGGGAGGAGGGGGAGAGGGGGAGGAGAGGGGGAGGAGAGGGGGGAGGGAGGGAGGAGGGGGAGGAGAGGGGAGAGGGGGAGGAGAGGGGAGGAGAGGGGGAGAGAGGAGAGGGAGGAGGGAGGGAGAGAGGGGAGGAGAGGGAGGAGAGGGGGAGGAGAGGGGAAGAGGGAGGGAGAGGAGGAGAGGGGGAGAGAGGGGAGAGGAGGGGGAGAGGGGGAGGAGAGGGGGAGAGAGGGGAGAGGGGGAGGAGGGAGGAGGGGAGGAGAGGAGGAGGGGGAGGAGAGGGGAGGAGAGGGAGGAGGAGGGGAGGAGAGGGGGAGGAGAGGAGGGAGGAGGGGGGAGGAGGGGGAGAGGGAGGAGGGGGAGGAGGAGGAGGAGGAGAGGGAGAGAGGGGGAGAGGAGGGAGGGAGGAGAGGGGAGGAGGGGAGAGGGGAGGGGGGGAGGAGAGGTTGTGTCTGTGGAACCTTACCTTGCTGAGGTTCTTGGCGCTGAGGTTCTTGGCGCTGAGGTTCTTGGCGCTGAGGTTCTTGGTGCTGAGGTTCTCGGGCCTCTCCCAGCAGCGCGTGGACAGGTTGAGGATGGCGGGTGGCGGCCATGTGCGCGGCCTCGGCGTGTGGCGTAGTCGTACGGCGAGCTCGTGGCGAAGGCGTGGAGGCTCAGGCTCGGAGAGGGACACTCTGGGAACGAGGACCGCTTGAGCGAGCTAACCTGTGAGAAAGAGAGAAGGTCTGAACCAGGTCTGAACCAGGTCTGGACCAGGTCTGAACCAGGTCTGAACCAGGTCTGAACCAGGTCTGAACCAGTCTGAACCAGGTCTGGGACCAGGTCCCTGAACCTAGGTCTGAACCTAGGTCTGAAACCAGGTCTGAACCAGTCTAACCAGGTCTGGACCAGAGTCTGGACCAGCTCTAACAGGTCCTGAACAGTCTGAAACCAGGGTCCTGGACCAGTTGGACCAGTCTGAACCAAGTCTGAACCAAGTCTGAACTAGATCTTAAACCAGGTTCTGAACCAGTCTTAAACCAGTACCAGGTCTGAACTAGGTCTGGACCAGGTCTAAACCAGGTCTAAACCAGGTCTGAACTAGGTCTGAACCAGGTCTTAACTAGGTCTGAACCAGGTCTGAACCAGGTCTGGACCAGGTCTAAACCAGGTCTAAACCAGGTCAGAACTAGGTCTGAACCAGGTCTTAACTAGGTCTGAACCAGGTCTGAACCAGGTCTGAACCAGGTCTGAACCAGGTCTGAACCAGGTCTGAACCAGGTCTGAACCAGGACTGAACTAGGACTGAACCAGGTCTGAACCAGGTCTAAACCAGGTCTGAACCAGGACTGAACAAGGTCTGAACCAGGTCTAAACCAGGTCTGAACCAGGACTGAACTAGATCTAAACCAGGTCTAAACCAGGTCTTAGCCAGGTCTAAACCGGGTCTAAACCGGGTCTAAACCGGGTCTAAACCAGGTCTGAACCAGGTTTGAACCAGGTCTGAACCAGGTCTGAACCAGGACCGAACTAGGTCTGAACTAGGTCTGAACCAGGACCGAACTAGGTCTAAACGAGGTCTGAACCAGGTCTGAACCAGGTCTAAACGAGGTCTTAACCAGGTCTAAACCAGGTCTAAACCGGTCTAAAACCGTCTAAACCGGGTCTAAACCGGGTCTAAACCGGGTCTAAACCGGGTCTAAACCGGGTCTAAACCGGGTCTAAAACCGGTCCAAAGCAGGCCTGAAGCAGGACTCACTCTTGAAGGCTTTGGGTGAGGTTTGGCTGGTGAGAATCTTTGGCGCCAGGGTGCGCTTGCCGAACACTTGAGCGTCGAAGCTGGCGTAGTCGAAGGAGACTTTGGAGTACTTCTCCAGCTCCTTGGCCAGGTTGGCACGAGGCGTGGACGGAATGACGCCGGGTCGATAACTGCCGTACGGTGGGACGTCCAGCTGCTTAACGAAGCACATGGGCCTATGAGGAGGAGACGGAGAGCGAAACGATAAGAGGGCGGGGCTGGAGGGGAGAGAGCAGAGAGAGGAGCAGGTTAACGAGTGCAAAACACAGGGAGCAACTAGAGGCCAAACAGGGCTAAACGGGGGTAAAACAGGGGTTAAACTGGGGTAAAACAGGGGTTTAACCGGGGTAAAACAGGGCTAAACGGGGGTAAAACAGGGGTTAAACCGGGGTAAAACAGGGGTTAAACCGGGGTAAAACAGGGGGGTTAAACAGGGGTAAACGGGTAAAACGTAAACAGGGGTAACAGGGGTTAAACCGGGGTAAACAGGGGTTAAACCGCGTAAAAACAGGGGTTTAACCGGGGGCGTAAAACAGGGGCTAAACGGGGTAAAAACCAGGGGGTTAAACCGGCGCTGCGTAAACAGGGGTTTAACCGGTGGGTAAAACAGGGGTTTAAACCGGGTAAAACAGGGGTTTAACCCGGGTAGGTTAAAACAGCGGCTAAAACGGCGGGTTAAACAGGGGTTAAACTGGGGTAAAACAGGGGTTTAACCGGGGTAAAACAGGGCTAAACGGGGTAAAACAGGGGTTAAACCGGGTAAAACAGGGTTAAACGCCCGGGTAAAAACAGGGTTAAACCGGGGTAAAACAGGGGTTAAACTGGGTAAAAACAGGGGTTTTAACCGGGGGTAAAACAGCGCGGTTAAAAGGCACCAGGGTTAAAACAGGCGGTTAAACCGGGGTAAAACAGGGGTTTAAAAAAACCGGGGTAAAACAGGGGTAAAACCAGGGGGTTAAAACAGCGGGTTAAACCGGGTAGTAAACAGGGGTTAAAAAACAGGGGTTTAACGGGGTAAAACAGGGGTTAAACCGGGTTAAAACAGGGGTTAAAACGGGGTAAAACAGGTAAAACAGGGTTAAACCGGGGGTAAAACAGGGTTTAAAACCGGGGTAAAACAGGGGTAAACAGGGGTTAAACCGGGGTAAAACAGGGTTAAACCGGGTAAAACAGGGTTAAACCGGTAGGTTAAAACAGGGGTTAAAACAGGGTAAAAACAGGGTTAAAAGGGGTAAAACAGGGGTTAAACAGGGTAAACAGGGGTTAAACCAGGGTAAACGGGTAAAAGTTGGCGTTAAACAGGGCTAAAACAGGGGTTAAACAGGACTAAAACCAGGGCTAAAATAGGGGTAAAAAGAGGGTTAAACAGGGCTAAAAACAGGGGTTCAACAGGGCTAAACAGGGGTAAAACAGGGGTTAAACCGGGGTAAACGGGGTAAAACAGGGGTTAAACCGGGGTAAAACAGGGGTTAAACCGGGGTAAAACAGGGGTTTAACCGGGGTAAAACAGGGGTTAAACCGGGGTTAAACCGGGGTAAAACAGGTTTAACCCCGGGGTTTAACCCCTGGTAAAACAGGGGTTAAACCAGGGTAAAACGGGTAAAAGTGGAGTTAAACAGGGCTAAAACAGGGGTTATACAGGACTAAAACAGGGCTAAAATAGGGGTAAAAGAGGGGTTAAACAGGGCTAAAACAGGGGTTGAACAGGGCTAAAAGGGGTAAACAGTGGTAAAACAGGGCTAAAACAGGGGTAAAAGAGGGGTTAAACAGGGCTAAAACAGGGGTTCAACAGGGCTAAACAGGGTTAAAAGACGGGTTAAACAAGGCTAAAACAGGGGTTAAACAGGGGTTAAACAAGGATTAAACAGGGGTAAAACAGGGCATAAACAGGGGTTAAAAGGGGTAAAACAACGGTAAAACAGGGGCTAAACAGGGGTAAAACTAGGGGGTTAAATAGGGCTAAAACAAGTGTTAAACAGGAGTTAAACAGGGCTAAAACAGGGGTTAAACAGGGGTAAAATAGGACTAAAACAGGCCTTGAACAGGAATAAAACAAGGGTAAACCCGGAGTAAAACAGGGCTTGAAGGGTGTAAAAACATGGGTAAACAGGGGTTAAACAGGGGTAAAAGAGGGGTTTAAAAAGGGGTAAAGCGGGTAATACAGGGGTAAAACAAGCCTTGAACAGGGATAAAACAGGGGTTGAACAGGGATAAAACGGGTCTAAACCAGGACACTAGCAGGACTAAACCAGGACTACAGTCAATTTTTTTTTGATAAAAAGTTTTTACAAAATTCTTTATCAATCCTTAGGTTCACAACTGAATACATAATCTCACTAAAGCTACTTATTTCAAGTAAGTTTATTTTAGCATATTCATATTTTTCTGCAGTGTTTGGAGGAAATAAATAGGCGCAGGAGCTGAACCCAAAGACAGGGGGCGCCAGGACAGCAGTGGAGGCGGAGGAGCGCGACTGAGGCTGCACTGAGCGGGGGAACGAGGATTAAAAGTGTTATCAGCACGAGGCAGATTTAAATGTTGTAAAGCATAAATGTATGAGCCGTAAGCCTCTCACTGTCCTGAAGAGGCAGCGTTTGTCAAACCTGCCGTAATCCACAGATAAAACACAAAGAGGGAGAAAAAGAGAAGGAGCAGACTTAAATAAATGTGTATCTGCTTATTGAAATGTTCTTCTTTCATCCACAATAAAGGATTCGACAGCCACGTTTCGGAGTGCAGTTCCATGACTCTGCCACAGGAGCGTCTGACATGTTTTCTAAAGAAATGAAATCAAAATCCTACGGGAATTATTCTCTTTAAAGAATTAAGTTTGTGAGCTGAAGCTAGAGTAAACAGCAACAGTTTTGCCTCATTTCTTTGACTTCTCTGCAAAGCCTCTTCACCGCGTTTGAGTATTATTTCATTTGAGACTTGTTCAAACCCAGAGTCTCTCTTAATTCCCTCTCTTTCTTCATCTCGCCTCTTTCTCCAACACGAGAATGCAAACGAACACCGGCGTATGATCCTGAGTCCAGGCTCGTCCTCGCTGGTATTTTAATGAACAACGGCGCGATAAGATAATTAAGCCGGTCACATTGTAGCGCAGCAGAAGAATGTGTCCCTCCTCTGACTCGTGTGGAAGCTCACGCCTCTGGGGGGACTGGGGGGGACTGGGGGGCTGGGGGAGACTGGGGGAGACTGGGGGAGACTGGGGGGGACTGGGGGGACTGGGGTGAGTGGGGGGACTGGGGGGACTGGGGGAGACTGGGGGAGACTGGGTGAGTGGGGGACTGGGGGAGACTGGGGGGACTGGGGTGAGTGGGGGGACTGGGGACTGGGGAGACTGGGGAGACTGGGGTGGAGTGGGGACTGGGGGGACTGGGGGGAGACTGCGGCGGAGACTGGTTCCTGAGACCCCGGTCGTTGGCGGCCGCTGTTGAGGTCTTTTATCCTAGTTTTATTTCAGTTTCAGTCCTGTTTTAGTCCTAGTTTCAGACCGGTTCAGACCCACCTTAAGACCCGGTCGTTGGGCGAGCCTTTGAGATGCTCGGCCTGAGGCAGGTGCTGCTTGTCTTGGGTCTTGGAGAGTTTTTTCTGCTGCTGCGATCGGGCATCCGGACAAACTGTGAGAGAGGAAGAGAGAGAGAGAGAGGAAGAGAGAGGAAGAGAGAGGAAGAGAGAGGAAGAGAGAGGAAGAGAGAGGAAGAGAGAAGAGAGAGAAGAGAGAGAAGAAGAGAGAGAAGAGAGAAAGAGAGAGGAAGAGAGAGGAAAGAAGGAAGAGGAAGAGGAGGAGAGAGGAAGAGAGAGGAAGAGAGGAAGAGAGAGAAGAGAGAGGAAGAGAGAGGAAGAGAGAGGAAGAGAGGAAGAGAGAGAAGAGAGGAAGAGAGAGAGGAAGAGAGAGAGGAAGAGAGAGAGAAGAGAGAGGAAGAGAGAGAAGAGAGAAGAGAGAGGAAGAGAGAGAAGAGAGAGGAAAGAGGAGAGAGGAGGAGAGAGAGAAGAGAGGAAAGAGAGGAGAGAGAGAAAGAGAAGAGAAGAGAGAGAGAGAAGAAGAGAGAGAAGAGAGAGAAGAGAGAGGAAGAGAGAGGAAGAGAGAGGAGAGAGAGAGAGAAGAGAGAGGAAGAGAGAGAAGAGAAGAAGAGGAAGAGAGAGAGAGAGAGGAAGAGAGGGAAGAGAGGAAGAGAGAAGAAGAGAGAGAGAAGAGAGAGGAAGAGAGAGGAAGAGAGAGGAAGAGAGGAAGAGAGAGAGAGAGAAGAGAGAGAGAGAAGAGAGAGGAAGAGAGGAAGAGAGAGGAAGAGAAGAGAGAGAAGAGAGAAGAGAGAAGAGAGAGGAAGAGAGAGGAAGAGAGAGAGAGAAAGAGAGAGGAGAGAAGAGAGAGGAAAGAGAGAGAGAGAGAGAGAGAGAAGAGAGAGGAAGAGAGAGAAGAGAGAGAGAGAGAAGAGAGAAAGGAAGAGAGAGGAAGAGAGAGGAAGAGAGAGAGAAGAGAGAGAGGGAAGAGAGAAGAGAGAAGAGAGAGAAGAGAGAAGAGAGGAAGAGAGGAAGAGAGAGAGAGAGAAGAGAGGGAGAGAGAGGAAGAGAGAGGAAAGAGAGAGAGAGAGAGGAAGAGAGGAAGAGAGAGGAAGAGAGAGGAAGAGAGAGAGAGAGAGCGAGGAAGACAGAGGAAGAGAGAGGAAGAGAGGAAGAGAGAGAGAAGAGAGAGAGAAGGAAGAGAGAGAGAGAGAAGAGAGGAAGAGAGAGGAAGAGAGAAGAGAGAAGGAAGAGAGAGGAAGAGAGAGGAAGAGAGAGAAGAAGAGAGGAAAAGAGAGGAAAGAGAGGCAGAGCTGTGAGAAAAGGGGGCGTGGCTCACACTAATCCTCTTCATTACTTTGTTTTAAATAAATCTTATTTTGAAACTCAGACAATGGAAATAAGAATATGGTTTTCAAAAGTATCGGAAATCAGACACTAATCGATACTAAAACTAGACATTCATCTTGAGCGATACTAAAGAAACACGCAGAAACACACAGTTTCTGCGTGCGTTGTGTACCTGCGGTGCGTGCGTTGTGTACCTGCGGTGTGTACCTGCGATGCGTGCGTTTGTACCTGCGGCGTGCGTTGTGTACCTGCGGTGGTGCGTGTTGTGTACCTGCGGTGCGTGCGTGTGTGTACCTCTGTGCGTGCGTTGCTCGGTACGTGTTTGGTACCTGCGGGTGCCGTTGTGTTGTGCACCTGCGGTCGTGTTGTGTTACCGCGTTGGTTTGATTGTACCTCGGTGCGTCGTTGTGTCCTGCGGTGCAGTGCGTGTTGTACCATGCATTGTGCGTGCGTTGTACTGCGGTGCGTGTCGATGGACCTGCGGTTGCGGCGTTGTTGTACCTGCGGAACGTGCTGCCGTGTTGTTACCTGCATGCGTGCGTTTTTACCTGCGGGCGTGCGTTGTAATATACAAATGCGTGCGGTGCGTGTTGGTACCTGCGATGCATGCGTGGTGCACGGCGTGCTGTGCTGTGCACCTGCGGAGTACGTGCGTTGGCACCTGCGGTACGTTGTTGTGCACCTGCGGTGCGTGTGTTGTCACCTGCGGTACGTTGTTGGGCACCTGCCGGAGGGCGTTGTACCTGACGGTCTGCGTGCGTTGTGTTACCTGCGGTACGTCTTGTACCTGCAGTGCTGCGTTGTGCACTGCGCATGACGTACCTGCTTGTGCACCTGCGGTGCGTGCGTTGTGCACCTGCGGTGCGTGCGTTGTGTACCTGCGGCGTTGCGTTTGCACTGCGGACGTGGGTTGTCGTACTGCGGTGCGTGTTTGGTGTAGCCGCGGTACCATCGATACTGCGTCTTGGTACCTGCGGTGGGTGCAGTTGTTGTAACCTGCGGCCTGCGTGTTCCTGTTGTGTTGACGTGGCCCTGTCGGTGCGCCCGGCGTCGACACTTGTCAGACGTTCTGGCATCGCCGAACTGAACACAAACTGAAATTGAGTCTGAATGGGCCGTTTGGTGTTTGGTGAAGTGACACTGACTCTCGAGGGGAAATGGTCTTGTGTGGCATCCGCGGTGATACGGAAAGGCCAGTCACGGACCTGTGCGTCGCAGCCGGACAGTCGACAGCGTCACCTCCTTCTTCTCTGGACGAAGAGCCGCTTTCTGCAGCAGAGAGAGAGAGGGATGGCGAGAGATTAGGCGCATGGGGAGGGAGCGAATGGGGGGAGAGAGAGAGCGATGGGGAGAGAGGAGCGATGGGGGAGAGAGAGAGAGCGATGGGGAGAGAGAGATGGAGAGAGAGCGATGGGAGAGAAGAGCGATGGGAGAGAAGCGATGGGGAGAGAGATGAGAGCGATGGGAAAGAGAGAGCGAATGGGAGAGAGAGATGGACCACATGAAGCGATGGGGAGAGAGAGAGAGCGATGGGGAAGAGAGAGAGCAGAAAATGGGGGGTGATCGAGAGCGATGGGGAGAGAGGAGAGCTGGGGAAGAGAGAAGGAGAGAGAACGATGGGGGAGAGAGAGACGCGATTGGGAGGAGAGGAAAGGAGGTGGCGGGCGGAGAGAGAGACATGGAGAGAGAGAGCGATTGGGAGGAAGAGAGCGATGGGGAGAGACAGAGAGACGAGGGGGCGGGAGAGAGAGCGATGGAGGGGGAGAGGGGGAGAGAGAGAGCGATGGGGGAGAGAGCGGAGAGCGCATTTGGATATTTAAAGTTATTTATGTGAAGAATGAAGCGTATGGCCTGAGGGAGGAGAAAAGAGTAGCTGAGGACTAGGGGGACGAGAAGAAACAACAAGACAGAGCGACATTGGGTGTAGAACGATTTAGAAGCGATGGGTTCTCCTATTATAATGATAAAATATTGGGTAAAACCTAATGATTGTACCAGAAATGAAGGGACTGATTGAGAGCGACCTGTGGTCTGGAAGATTTTTTCACCATTTTTGAGTGTGTGCGTATGGGGTAAGAGTTATCTATGGAGAGAAGAGCTGATTAGGCGGGAGAGAGGAGAGGATGGTGGAGAGAGAGACGATGGGGAGAGAGTGAGACCTGGGGGGAAGAGAGTAGCTAAGGGGAAATGGGAAGAGACCGATTGGGAGAGAAATAGAAGAGGCAATAGGAAGGGAGGAAGATAGAAACGAGAGCAATTGAATCAGAATGGGAAATGATGGACGTGAATGATTGGAATTTGTTTTGAAGATTGAGCTGAGGATAGAGCGGAATATGGGAGAGACAGGAAGCTAGAGACGATGAGAGAGAGAGAGCGATCATTGAAATAAATAATAATAAATAAATGACGTATTCAGACGAATCACTACAAAAATAAATATCTATCATAAGTTCATATACTACACAGCTTTCGTGTTAGAAAAGTTTCATAGTTTTAGAATATACAAATACGTTTGCGACCTTCATCCTAAGAAGTGCTTTCTGAATCGTAAAGTGGATAACAAGTCTTTTGTGAGCAGATATTTAATTCACGTAACTCTGTGATAAAGGCTACCACCCATACTCGTATGTCTCTTGAGTTTATACCTCCAATTTTGTAGTGATGGCAGTATACAGTTCCTTTTAAAACACTCTTCCTTGTTCCTGGAGCTCCCTTAACTCTATATCTGTATTGAAAACTCGATCAAGTAACCATTTGGAAATTGCAGATGTGCTCCGAATGCAACCCGGGCTCCTCCCCCCCAGCGGCTCGAACAATTATTGTAAAACGTGATTTTTGTATTCTACAATGGAACGAGAGCGCCTCATCTGTTTAATAGGACTGAGTTATGTATTGCTGCGATCTTGGTAATAATTACTAGTCAAATAAACGTCGGATCTTCATCTGGATGTATTATATGTTAATGGTGAGATGAACCTCAACCATTTTTTGTTCCTGATTGCTAATGATTAATCCGTTTCTTTGCTGATTTTGTTGCATTTTGTCGTTGTTGTCAATATCGTTGTCTTCATCGTCATCGTCATTGTCGTTGTTGTTGTCGTCGTCATCGTTCTTGTCATCCTTGTTGTCGTCCTTCGTTGTCATTGTCGTTGTTGTCTGGGTCGTCGTTGTTGTTGCCATTTTGTTGTTGTTGTCGAACGTCGTTGTTGTTGTTGTCGTCATTGTTGTGAACGTAAAAGAGTCTCAGAGTTCATGAACACGAGAAGAAGAGAAGCTCCACTGAGCCTCAGCGTGAAAGTCAACGACACTCGTGATAATTAGAGAGCTGTTCACTGTGCTGAGAAACATGTCTGAGCCACATGTGCCCCGGGGCAGACGTGCTCCGTTCCTTCTAAAGGAGAACAATCTCCTCCTCCTCCTCCTCCTCCTCCTCTCTCCTCTCCTTGTTGATAGAGCTCTTCCTCAGCTGCCATCCCTGTCCCCTCCCTCTCTCCCTCCCCTCCTCCTCCTCCTCCTCACCCTAATTGTGGAAGTAGCTCTTCCTCAGCCCTCCTGCTCCCTCCCTCCTCCTCTCCCCCCCCTCCTCCCCCTCCTTCCTCCTCCCTCCTTCCTCCTTCCTTCCTGTCCTCCTCACCCTGTTGAATAGCTTTCCTCAGCCTCCTCCTCCCCCTCCTCCCTCCCCTCCTCACCCTGTGAAGTAGCCTTCCTCAGCCCTCCTGCTCCCCTTCCCTCCTCCACCTCTTTCCTCCTCCTCCTCCCCTCCGCCTCTCCTCTCCTCCTCACCCTGTTGAAGTAGCCTTCCTTCGGCCTCCTCTTCCTCCTCCTCCCCTCCCCTCCTCACCCTTGTTTTGTGAAAGTCGTCTTCCTCGACTGTCCTCCTAGCATCCCCGACCTCTCCTCCTCCCCTCACATCCTCACCACTTTAATTACTAGTCAGGTCTACATACCTATCGCATTACGAGCGGGCGCCTTCCTGCTTAGATCCTCAAACTGCTCTACCGCCTCCTACTCACTCCTTGTACTGTTAGAAGTAGCTGCTCTCATATGCGCCATAACAGCCTTCCCTCCCTCTTTCCCTCTCTGTCCTCCTGCCCTCCACCCTCTAGTGTCTTGATAAGTATCTTATTGTCATGTGAAGTTCGTCTTGAGCTTACAAGGCGATCCTGGCGCTCATTGTCCTCGGACGACCTAATCTTCTCTTCTCCAAAATACTAAACCATTTTTTAAACTAAGCTTTTTTCTCCACGAAAAGTTTCACATATATAATCCATTGTGGGAAAGCAATACGTTGTGCCGCATCCCAGGCAGTAAGTGACTTGTCGAACGAGTAAGATGGGAGATCTTTTCTCTGACTGAACATCGAAGCCGGGTGCGCCTTATCTTTAACTGGGACCATAGGACCACGACACATCCTAACCTTTGTTAAACGCCTTCTGGAGGCTGAAAAGGAACGTCTTAACCAATGACAAAGAGTGTTATAAAATGATAATTATATCGCTGTGAAAGATAATGTTTGACAGACAGGCATGGTTGACAGGGAAATGAATATGGTGATCATTAATTAATGTTTCTTAATTGGACTGGAGGAATTAATAGGCGAGTTGCGATTGGCTGGGGTCTTATTTTATGGACCTCGGTGAATTCTGAGGGAAATTTGAAGATGTGTTTATTTTCTTGGGAGTCACAATGCATTGTGGAAGTGTTCCATCTTCCCCTCCATACATTCATACTGTGATATGCCCCTGTTGGTCCCGAACAAAGCTAGGTATGCTAATAGTAGCTCTTTCCTCAGACGGTTAGGTGGCGATTAGAAAGATAGCTCCAGCAAAGTGTCCTGCTCGCCCCTCCCCTCAACAAATCGATCGCCCCCTCGCTACAACTCTGCCTCTTCCAATCGCCAAACCGGTACCCCCCCTCTTGTTGACATATGACGTCTCGAAACTCATTTCGTCCCCTCACGGATCGCTGCATCCACACCGCCTCCTCAACAGCCAGCTTTGTGGTTAGTCAAAAGCGCAAGTCACGACGAGTGGCTAGCAAAACCACTTTGCTTATTAGTGATTTAGAAGAGCCCCAAATTTTCGCAGTCTTGTTCTGTGTCTTTCTGAGAACAGGTGGGGAGAAATCTGAGTACGCGACAGTCTGAGACGCGGATTTCGGTTGGATCTGGCTGGTGTATACTCTGGGCTACTATCAAGGACTTGACTGCTCCGCCTTCAGAGCGATGGCCTGCTCCAAGGAGCCTTAGGTCCTCGACGTCATGCCAACAAAGTCGTCCAGAGACTCCTCCGTCATAGTGGATGGAAACCATGCAAGAGAAGCGTCCTCCTCGCCATTCCTCTATCGTTCCTCTTACATATTATCAGAAGCAACCTAAATAGGAGAAGAAACTGATGACCGAGAGACCATGTAAAACCGGGAAAACTACAAACCATGACAACAGTAGATCAATGGAATGTTCGTTTTTTGATTTACACCAAATATTTAAGTAATGATTTCTGACTTCTGTTATTAAGATCCTGATAAAGACCGGCTCCTCTTCCTCACCTCGATGATGTCGGGCGAGACGCTGGGAGGACGACTTGTGGACTTTGGCGCTGTAGAAGTCGTCCAGGGGGCTGTTGGCGCGCTGCGAGCCGTAGCTTAGCGCCGGACTCGCCTTGTCGTAGCTCTGGCGCTGAGGACTGTGGGAGCTGTAGTTCTCAGAGGCACTGGAGCTGTAGTCCTGCTGCTGGGCGGGGCTGTGCTCCTGTTTGTGGGAGTTGTAGTCCTGTTTGTGGGAGTTGTAGTCCTGTTTGTGGGAGTTGTAGTCCTGTTTGTGGGAGTTGTAGTCCTGTTTGTGGGAGTTGTAGTCCTGTTTGTGGGAGTTGTAGTCCTGTTTGTGGGAGTTGTAGTCCTGCTGGATGGGGCAGTGGTGGTGGTTTCCCTGAGCTAAAGCGGCTGCGGTGCTGGTGATGGTTGAGACGGCGCTGGGCACATCAGGCAAAACGTGGTTCTCCTCCTCCTCCTGGTCCTTCTCCTCCTCCTGGTCCTTCTCCTCCTCCTCCTGGTCCTTCTCCTCCTCCTCCTGATCCTTCTCCTCCTCTTGGTGCTTCTCCTCTTCCTCCACTTCCTCCTCTTCCTCCATTACTGCTGGAGAAAGCTGCTGCTGCTCTTCCTCCATCTCTGTCAGCTCTGGGACCTAAAATGACACCATAAATGACGTTTGTCCCACTGAAAATGTAATAAATAAAAACATAATAAACTTTTGTGGTACACAGTGGTGGAAAGTAACAAAGTACAAAAGTAAAAATACAGCCGCAAGCAGCACTGATCGGCCCTCGTCACGCCACCGCCCCGCAACGCACGAGGAGGGGGCGCTAACGCACCCCAATCTTCCTCCTTTTATTACACTTTCGGTCGAATCCATTCATAGATTTGATGATGTTCCCATTGGAATAACATGTCATCGCTATGGCTACGCCGTAAGAAATATGACCAGGGTCTGATTGGATTTTTGATCAGCATGCCAAAATCCAATTGTGTGCAAAATTTTATACATTTTGGCAGAACAAAATTTTGTGGTCCCCATTCAAAAGACAATGTTTTTGAAATTCTTGAATAAAAACAGATCGTAAAGGGGCGAGTGCACCAGTGAGACAGGACGAGGGCGCCAGTGAGACAGGACGAGTGCACCAGTGAGACAGGACGAGGGCGCCGGTGAGACAGGTCGAGTGCACCAGTGAGACAGGACGAGGGCGCCGGTGAGACAGGGCCAGTGCACCAGTGAGACATGGCGAGGGCGCCAGTGAGACAGGACGAGGGCGCCAGTGAGACAGGGCGAGTGCACCAGTGACACAGGATGAGGGCGCCAGTGAGACAGGACGAGGGCGCCAGTGAGACAGGACGAGGGCGCCAGTGAGACAGGAGAGGGGCGTGAGACCAGGGCGAGTACACCAGTGAGACATGGCGAGGGCGCCCAGTGAGACAGGAGTGAGACAGGACGAGGGCGCAGTGAGACAGGACGAGGCGCCAGGAGGGGCGAGGGCGCAGGCGGGGCACCAGTGAGACATGGCGAGGGCGCCAGTAAGACAGGACGAGGGCGCCAGTGAGACAGGGCGAGTGAGACAGACGAGGGCGCCAGTGAGACAGGACGAGGGCGCCAGTGAGACGAGGACAATTACCTGCTCATCCTGAAGGTTCTTCTCTGTGGTTTCTGCCTCCTCTTCCTCCCCTTTCTTTCTCCTCTTCCTCCTCTTTCTTCTCCGCTTCCTCCTCTTTCTTCTCCGCTTCCTCCTCTTTCTTCTCCTCTCTCTCCTCTTCCTCCGTTGCTGGGACCTCCTCCTCCGTCTCCATACATGTTTCTGGATCTAAAACGTCCGGCGTTGACGTTGCGTTGCCCTCGTCGTGGCTCGAGTCGTGGATTTGTCCCAGTGGAGCAGGGAGTTTGCCACGTCTTCTGCGGCGTGAGGAGGCGACGACTGGACCGGCTCCTGCTCTTTGTCTGACGGTGCTGAAAGGGGGCGCCGCGCTCGGCTCTGACGCACCATTAAACTCTCTGTGGAAAAAGATGAGTGAACTGTGACCAAAACATCAGACCCACATTTACACACAGAGAGTCATCGTCCAAATCCAGACCTTCATTTTTCTGCTCCTCCTCGGCTTCCCGCGTCTCTTCTTTACAGTTCGTTTGTCCGTTTTCTTTTACGTCTTCCGTGACTTCCTGCGCCGTCTCCTCTTCCTCCTCCTCTTCCTCTCCTTTGACCTCGAGCTCTCCTTCTCCCTCGGCTTCGCTGCTGCCGTCGCTCTCCGCGCTGAAAGCCTTCGTCCAGCGCTAGTTTCAGCGGGTGGGACTTCCTTTTGGAGGCGGGCCGTTCTGTGTCCGTTTCCTGTTCGGCCTCGGCTTCCTCCAGGCGGCGCTTTCGGGCGACTGGACATCCAAGAAGCTGAAAAGAGAAGACGATACAAAGGAGAAGTTACTAAAATGTGTGGCTGATTTTTACTGTCTTCAAACACATGAACACGGTTTGTAGCAGGTTTTAAGCATGTTGTTAGCTTGTTATGCTAACAACAACTAGCCGGTTAACCGTGCACTTCCTGGTTCTCGGAAGATAGAATACTGAAAATCAATATATCTCCTGCTTGATTAATTGTTTTTTTATGGCACGTAGTTGTATATTTTTATATTTTATTTATTTAGCATGTAAATAAACAACTCTTAAACATAAAAAGGATACACAGATACATAAGTGATCGGAGAGGTAACAAGAGATGCTTTTTTGCAGTGAAGCGATCGTTGTGATAAAACTGCTCATCTAAAATCTTAATAAAAAGCCGTGGAGTGGAAGGAGCGGCGCGGGTCGTTTAACACAGAATATGAGTGAGCGCGCGTAGCCTGAGGGTGGCGCTGTGCTCGCTCGCCCCGTCGCCAGATCACAGCCAATCATGGCTCGCCCCGGCCAATCGACTGCGACTTTAATGAACGACTTGTATAAAACCGAGCCGAGCGACGCAGCGAAGGTGAAATCCAATAAACTGACTCTCACCTGGGAGAGAGGGGAGGGGGAAGGAGAAGAGCGAGAGAGGGGGAAGAGCAGGGGGAGGGGGAGGAAGAGAGAAGCAGGGGGGAGAGGTGACACATGTAAACAGACACGGCTCATTTCTGCTCTGTCATAAGAGCCCTGATGTTCTCCTCACACTGCAGAGCGGCAGAGTGGTTAGTCCCTCTCCTACAGTCTTTACAGTGGACAAGCACTCTCACATCTCACTCATCACTCTCTCTCAGCCTCTCACTCTCTCACCCTCTCACTCTCTCACCTCTCACTGGCTCATCCTCTCACTCTCACCCGCTCACTCTCTCACCCTCTCACTCTGTCACCCTCTCACTCTCTCACCCTTCACTGGCTCATCTCTCACTCTCACACCGCTCACTCTCTCACCCTCTCACTCTGTCACCCTCTCACTCTCTCACCCTCTCACTCTCTCAGTCTCTCTCTCTCTCTCACCCTCTACTGGCTCACCCTCTCACTCTCTCTCACTCGCTAACCCTCTCACCCTCCCTCACCCTCTCACTGGCTCACCCTCTCACTCTCTCACTCTCTCACCTCTCACCCTCTCACTCACTCTCTCACCCTCTCACTGGCTCACCTCCTCACTCTCTCCACCTCTCACTGGCTCACCCTCTCACTCTCTCACTCTCTCACCTCTCTCACCTCTCACTGGCTCACCCTCTCACTCTCACCCTCTCACTCTCTCACACCCTCACCTTCACTCTCTCACTCCTCTCACTTTCTCACCCTCTACTCTCTCACCTCTTTACTCTCTACCTCTCTCACTCTCTCACCTCTCTCGACCTCTCACACTGGCTCACCCTCTCACTGGCTTCCCTCTCACCTCTCACCTCTCACCCTCTCACTCTCACTCGCTCACTGCTCACCCTCTCACTCTCTCCCCTCTCACTCTCTCACTCTCTTAATCTCACTCTCTCACCCTCTCACTCTCTCACCCTCTCACTCTCACTCTCTCACCCTCTCACTCTCTCACCCCTCACTCGCTCACCCTCTTACTTTCTCACCCTCTCACCCTCTCACTCTCTCACTGGCTCACCCTCTCACTGCTCACCCTCTCACTCTCTCACCCTCTCACTCTCTCACCCTCTCCAGCCCTTTGCTCAAAGAAGTGCGAGTGAACTCGGGCGCTTCACCTCTGGCGCCGCCCACACCGCAAACTGCCCTGTGATTGGTCCCAGCTCGATGGCGCAACAAACGCCTACACAAAAACAGACTCATGCACAGTGGGACGGGGGCGGTTCCGAGGGTGGCCTACCTCCGGTGCCGGGCGTATCTGCCGCTAATGTGTCCGGTCCCGTTGCATCCTGGGGTGGGGCAGCTGATGGAGAGGAGGGGCGGGGTTAGAGACATGTTAAGACGAGAACATGGACCTACAGAAGATGAGGACGAGAACATGGACCTACAGAAGATGTGAACGAGAACATGGACCTGCAGAAGATGTGGACGAGAACATGGACCTACAGAGGATGTGGACGAGAACATGGATCTACAGAAGGATGTGGACGAGAACATGGCCTACAGAATGTGGAGAGGACATGGACCTACAGAAGATGAGGACGAGAACATACCTACAGAAGATGTGGATGAGATGGACCTGCAGAAGATGGGATAGAACATGGACTGCAAAGATGTGGACTGGACCTACAGAAGATGTGGACGAGAACATGGACCTACAGAAGATGTGGACGAGAACATGGACCTACAGAAGATGAGAGAACATGACCTAGAGATGTGGACGAGAAAATGGACTACCAGAGGATGAGGACGAGAACATGGATCTACAGGGATGTGGGAGAGAACATGACCTACAGATGAGGACGAGAACATGGACCTACAGAGGATGTGGACGAGAACATGGACTGCAGAAGATGTGGAGAACATGACCTGCAGAAGATGTGATGAGAACATGGACCTGCAGAAGATGTGGGCGAGAACATGGACCTACAGAAGATGTGGAAGAAATGGACATGGACCTGCAGAAGATGTGGATGAGAACATGGACCTGCAGAAGATGTGGACGAGAACATGGACCTGCAGAAGATACATGGACCTACAGAAGCATGTGGACGAGAACATGGACTGCAGAAGATGTAGACGAGAACATGGACCAGAAGATGAGGACGAGAATGATGAAGATGGAGAAACATGGACTGGACCTGCAGAAGATGTGGAATGCAGAAGATGGGACCTGCAGAAGATGTGGACGAGAACATGGACCTGCAGAAGATTGGACGAGAACATGGACCTACAGAAGATGTGGACGAGAACATACAGACCTGCAGAAGATGTGGAGAGAACGAGAACATGGACTTACAGAGGATGTGGACGAGAACATGGATCTACAGAGGATGAGACGAGAACATGGATCTACAGAGGATGTGGACGAGAACATGGACCTACAGAGGATGAGGACGAGAACATGGACCTACAGAGGATGTGGACGAGAAACATGGACCTGCAGAAGATGTGGACGATGTGGACCTGCAGAAGATGGGAGAGAAGTGGACGGAGAACATGGACCTGCAGAAGATGTGGAGAGAACGGACGAAAGGACCTACAGAAGATGTGGAGAACGGAACGAGAACTGGACCTACAGAAGATTGGACGAGAACATGGACCTACAGCATGACCAGAAGATGTGGATGTGGACTTAAACATGGACTACAGAGGATGTGGACGAGAACATGGATCTACAGATGGATGGACGAGAACATGGACCTACAGAGGATGTGACGAGAAACATGGACCTACAGAAGATGTGGACGAGAACATGGACCTACAGAATTGGATGACTACAGAG